>JAHREE010000531.1:1028060-1041888 GCA_033628505.1 Tringa tobata | reverse complement strand
GTGTAAGAGGCTCTGTATTTTAGGGATTGTTCTGGAAGCCTAGTTTTGTGATTATACTGCAGTCATTTGTCTGGTAAAGGGGAATATATGAGATTAGAAATTGATGCAGTAAATGACCGAGTCTCTCATTTCTGTGAGACGTTTGGTAAATAGCTGAGAACTCTGCAGGCAGTCGCTTATTGCAGCCTGCTGTGTTTTCTTAGCAGGTTTGATTTGGTTTCTTGGCTGGGCTGCATTGGCAAGGTTTGGTTGTAAAGGCTCGATTGTTTTGTTAACTAAACCAAAATACTGGGCCGTTGTTTCAGCTGAAAAATCATACAGTGATTATTTTTTGATGCTGCTGAGCTTAGCAGTGAGATTTAGAGGTATTGTTGCAGTTTTGAGTGGGCAGATCTTGTCTGATTCCTGGGAGAAAACAAGTAACTGTCTGGACTTAGGAACTATTGTCAGTATTACATTATCAATTAAGATTTCACTGCTCTGTGATTTCATGATGTATCATGATGTCTTATATGTTTAAGAAAACATTTTGTTGATCAGCTGCTTTGTGAGAATTGTAAATAAATTTTCAGCAAAGTGACTGTCCTCTCAGAAAGTAGCTTGTGTTTTAGTGAAATGAAGCGGCTTAGAACTTTTTTGTGATTCAGGATCTGCTTTTGTTGCTGTTCAGTAATTAGCGTGTTAAGGCTTCCTCCTGATGGGTAGATACAGTAGGATTAATGATTCTTTATTGTTAGCCCAGTCCCTTAATATTTCTGGTAACTTTGGTATTTTTGGTACCTTTGGGGAGCACTTGTATGTTATCTGCTATCAGTGTCCCATTGAAAGCAGTTCCTCAGTCCGTCCAAAGCTAAATGCGTTCAAGCTAAACGCACCATTGTGCTCATACTTCTCCCCTTTGAAATACCACTGCCCACAAGTAGGATGCAATACTTGAATTAACAGCTTTGTAGTTAATCTGTAGTGAAGCCCTTGGTTCAGCTGGAGATACTAGTTTACGAACTCAAAGGCCTTTAATGTTGTTGATATGGAAAGTGGTGTACACCCAGGGAAAAGAATGACTAGGAGACTAGCAGGTGAAATCCACAATGACTTTTCTTTAAGCTGAAGTGAAACTTCTCCCAGGAAAAATGCATAATAACATCTTGCTGCTCCAGATGTTTTGTATCTCTCTGGATGAGACAGGGAGGGGGAAGTGATGTTTATCATCTGTGTATCAATTTGCACATGTTTGCGTGCATGGCTCTTAATTGCTTGAAATGACCACTTTGATTGTCTGAAGTCGTGTTCACAGAAGCCAGTTGAATAGGTGGGACATGGTGGCTATGTAGTTAAAAAAAAAAAAAGGCACTACTATTTGTCATTTAAATACCAGTTTAAAATTTTTCATTTCAAGCACAGCTAAATTCTTGAGTGGCTCGCTTTCACAGTCTTTGTGGGCCTCCCTTTGGGAATGCTGACACAGAAAATCAAATATTAGTTGAACTATCTTACAGGTACTTGATGTCCAGTTGTTACAGGTATTAGAGTGTGTGTTACCACTGTTTACAGAGAACGTACAGAAGCCAGCAGTTGATTCTGGAATGGTAATAGTAATTTTAATTGGCCATCCAACTGAGTAGGATGCAATGATACAGTGACTAAGTTGATTGAAGAATGGTGCATTTTTGATTAGGCAAAAAAGTGGGTTATTTGGGTTGTATTGGTGATCTTCCCCAAATTAGCTGCATTTAAAGAGCTAATGGTGCAGGTTGACTGTCTATATCAGTTGTTGATTCCTACTAATAAAATTCTTTCCCCTTTCCTTCTGTTCATGCTTGTCCCACAACGTGACAATTAGTTTTCTGGAATTATGTGTTGCTGTTGTAAATCAGCCAGCAAGCAGGAGTACTAAATGTTCTTGTAGTTTCTTTTAAAACGTCGGTGGGAGGGTAAACGACAATTTGACTCCAAACTCTATGCTTGCAAAAACATAACAGATTTCTTCAGAAGATATATGTGGAAAGTTTTGAAAGAAATCCCTTGTTATGAACATTTTTATGTTTTGGGCAAACTGTAAACATTTAGTCCTTTATAAAAGACAGACTAGTACAGTTGTATTTGTGGCACTTTTGTCTTGGACCCAGTTTCTAGTTTTTAGTTTTGTTTTGTTTTTTCTATCCCAGTTTGTTTTATTTTATTTTATTTTATGGGGGATGGGGTTAATCTATAATCATTGTTTTACCAAAACAATTCTAAGATCTATTTTTAAGTACTTCTTTGCTAGGAAATGTTTCAACCGTTAATTCCCATATTTGTCTTAGCATTGCTTAACCAGCTACAATATGTTAGTGAGCTTTTACATTGTCTTGGAAACTGATGTATTTCAATAAACAGCTTAATTATTACTTTTGCATTCAGCCTTCAGATTTGTCCACTATGTTATCATATTAAAAAGGATAATATAACTTGATATGCTGCCTTTTCATTACTGTTGTATGAGTTTATGGGTGACTGCCCCATATATATAGGAAGACAGGCCGTGTAAGTAGGGGAAGAAAAGGGAAGGAGACAAATGATTTAAAAAATTCTATATAAAACAAACTCTGTTATTGACTTAATAATGCTGGTAGTGATATTTCATTAAGACCAGAAATAGCTTTCACGTGGCAGAATTTTGGGTATCTTAAAGAATTTTCAGGATCACTTTTATAGTCATCCTGAAAAATTGAGTGATAAGAAGGGCCTGCCGTTCTATCAGTTCTGCATAAAATTTCTGCTGCTGTGTTACCTCATAGCCACTAGTGTTGATATAATGAGGTTTTGGTAGTTTTCCAGTCTCCTTTTCTGTTTCTAACAGGTGTTTATAATCCAAACAGAAAATCTGCTACTGGTCTTAGTCAAACTTGTCATAGAAAATGTCTTATAGGACTTTATGTACTTACGTAACCTGAAAAGGAAATTTTTGCACCTCTTTCTTCTTTTAAGAAGTAGACTACTGCCAGCAACTTGGGCTTTCAGCTGAATATTAAGTTATTTGATAACAATGTGTTTCAGGGGAGCTCAGTTGAAGGGTACAGCCGGATAAAGCTGGTGGAAATTGAGTAGGCAAAATGAGATTAAATCATCCTGGAAAAACATCAGGTCAGACTTCAGTGTATGTGATAATACATAGTTTTCATTTTTGTTCCAGATCATATTTATCAAGTTCTGAGTACTGTTCTATTGTTATCATTTGAGAGACAGCAAAGATTTCATAATAACCTAATGTTAAAACAGTCCTGGAAGGAAGCCATTGAAGAGCAGTACAGAGTTCTCAGTAGTGACTGCTTCCTATTGCTCTTTGCCCAGTTGAAGATGAACTCTTAGTAGTCTTGTATGAATTTGTGAAGAAGGAACTTAAACCCCAAATGGTATTTTTTTGTGTATTTATTTCCACTGGGGAAGCACCATGTAGTATGGTAGTCTAAATGTTAAAAAAAAACCTAGGATAGGATAGAACCAGGAGGTGCTTTTTCTCGCTGCATAAAAAGTGGCTTTAATATTTTTTTTTCCTAAGTATTTGAAAACAGAGGGTTGTGTTCTATTGGTATTTTCTTAAAAACTTAATGTTTTTGTTTTTAACAGATGCAGTTATTTGGGATTAATGGTTCATGTTATGTGGCTGTACTTTCCTCCTGACTTGTTCAGCATGATATGTCAGTTGAATTGCACCATACTGTGCAGTCTCGCATCCTGCTACTGAAGCAGCAGATTTCCTCCCCCATTGAGCAGAACATTCTTTAGGCTTTCCTAATGATGCTAATGTCATAACTGCAGCTTTCCTAGGCGTGAAGACCTATTGCTTCATTATTTAAAACTCCCTCTAGCTCCCTATTAAGATGCCTGTGTTTCATCCTTAATGAATATGATAATGCTAAAGGTCTTGAGCAATTAGTATTGTTGAAAAGAGATTCTGCTTTGTATTTTTATATTTCATTCTTGAGTCTTGCTTATTCATAAAGATATACCCATTTTATGTCAGTGACCTGACTAAACAGAAATGATGGGCTCATGTGAACCACTTGTTGATAGAAATGGACTTCTAAGTTCCCCATACCAGACAGTGCCCTAGATACGCTGATAAACTGATGAAGCTGCTTCATAAGAAAAAATTTAGAAAATCAGCATGTTTCAAGAACTTTTGGTAAAAAAGCCTATGTAGTACTTGCATGGAATTTTCCTAATAAAGCATTTTTTGTTCCCCTCAGGTTTTATGTAATTCTGTAAGTCTTATAATCAGTACTTTATTTCTTACATAGGATTACTTCAAAAACTTATTTGTAAATAAAACTGTGTTGTAAGAAATTACTGATTGCAGTGGGTAGGACTTTTTTTTGGACTGTTTTCCTCACTTTAAAGAAGAAATATGTTTGGCTTGATTCTGTAAATGTTTTTTTCTTATGCCTAGTGATTGTGCTGTAGACATCTCCATTAAGTGAACTGTTGCAGTGTTTTAATGTCACCAAAATCTGTCTTACTTTCCAGTGTAAACCTGTAATTTTTATGCCACCAGTACATCCGTTCAGAACTGATGGTTTGCTTTGTTGTGGCAGGTGCCACAGCACTATTCCAGTGCTCAGATTTGCTCTTGGGAATGCTTCTGAATTGGGAGGTTTAGAAAAGTTGCTCGCTGGTTTCATTAGGATGCACTGGCAGCGTTTATTGCCACATTGAGACCTCTTACTTCAATGCTTTTCTTTATTGGTTATTACATGTACGAAAAAGAAAACTACAGAATGCTTGAATGAACATGCTTCTTACAGCTGGTAATAAGGATACCCTTTGTATGAATGGTAGATAGGGAGGAAAATGAATGATTGAAGTCTAACAAAGACTGGTATTTGGAATTGCAGAATTCAGTCTGGTGGGTAGAGAGTAACAGCTGGCTCTGTTTGGACTCTCTTTTTCTGGCTAGGGAATCGACCTCAAAGATGAGGCTCCATTGAGCCAAATGGTTTTGCAGTACAGCTTATCTGATAGAATGCTTTCTAGATTCCCAACAAAACAGTAGTTATTGGTGAATCTTATCATGCACCTTCCCTATCATTTCCCTTTACAAAATGCAGTAATTTCTCAATCAGTAGAAGAAAATGGAGTGCTTCGACTAAAGGAGAATTTGATACAATCCAAAGAAGTTCCGAGACCTACATTCCTGGAAAACTCTGGCTTTATTTTTTTCTTTGACTAATTAGCTCCTCTGTTCATCTCTCTTCCCTAAAACTTTAGAAGACCTTCACATTGTTACAGAAGATACTATCTCATTCTCATCAATCCATCAACAGCTGAGCTGACCTTTATTGGAAAACCTGCATATCTAAGTTATAGATTTTCTGAGAGGAGAAAAAATTACTTGATCTAATCATCCCCTCTTTCTTTTAATTTAGGTGTCAGTGTACAGGTCAACTAAGACTAGTTTCAGCTCCAAAGAGGTTAGAATCCAGCATGTCTCTATTTGGACCTTTGAAGGAGAGATAAGTCATAAATCCTAATGCGTTAATCCTCTGTACGTTGTGGATTTGTACTGTGACTGAACTTGGGAATGGACCTTGAGCACCCACCTGTAGACCACAGTCACAGACCTGTAGTTGAGGATTATTTCTTTTAATTTGGGCGTGGATTTATGCCTTCCAGCCTGTGAAAGGTGATGGTAAACTAGTTCATGTTTTCACATTTGCCTGAAAGCTACCATTACAATGTTCTGCCCTTCCAGTAGGTAGACGGGTGATTTCTAGCTGCTACACAAGGTGACTGGTTGAAAAGATGCATGTACCTGCTTTGCAACTGTTCTCTTGGCTGGTATGTCTATGGAGCTGACAAATTAAATGTATCTTTGTAAATTTCAGTGATTCCATATAGAGGTAGCTCCTTTTTTATGCTTCTCCTCAAGCTAGAAGTTTTGAGGGCATGTAGTCCTTCCTAGCCTCTTTTTTTTTTTTTTGGTTGTTGTTTGTTTTCTTTTGTTAGTTTTGCAGTGCTGGATGTGATTAGTAGTGATAAGGTCAGAATTTCACGTAGAGGGTTTGGAGTATAATTCTACCATTTTTCTATGTTTTAAGGAGTCTTAACTACTACTGAATGTAGGTACCATTCACTTCAGTTACTGTTGGTCAAGTGTTCTTTTTGTTAAATGCAGTTCTTCCTGGCACCGTTTGTCTGCTGTGACCTTTGCCTAAACTGACTATGATAATATTTTTAATAATCACCCGTGATAATCATTTGGTGATGAAATTGATGCATAGTACTTTGTGTGTTACAAAGCTTTCCACTAACATTCTCTGCTTGCCAACTTTTTTCGTTTCTGAGCACAAGCCAGAAAGTGAGACCAGATTGCAAACTTAAGGCTTAAGACTGTTGTTAGTGAAAGTGTTGGCTGTAGGCTGATTTGGATATAGACCTTTTGTAAGTGAGTTTTATGAATAAGGAAGATAATATGTGACCTGGAACTCTATGTAACTAGCTTCTTCCTCCATAGCTTGTCAGAATTGCATGTGCTGTCTAACCCTGCAACTCTTGTCTAGAGGTCTGTTCCTGTGGATCCCTAGTTGAGCAGCTATTGAAGCTCTCATTCTGCCAGCTGTAACCTTTTTCATAAGGCTTTCTTAACTGGTTCAGTAAGGGTTTGGATGGAGGGTTCTCATCTCAATTTTTGTTGGATTTACTCTAGAAGCTAAGCAACACAAAGGTGGAACAGAGTACAGTAGTGCAGAAGTAGGGGAAGCAATAAACACTGCTACTTGTGATTGTGTCTGTAGCTACTCTAAAAATAGAAGTAAATTGGGAGTTCTACAAATCTGATCTTGGCAAGATCAGATGGCAAGGTGAGGTTGCCATTTTGCAGCAGTTTAAGCCTTGAAAGGCGTAGTCGTCATACCTTTTCTCTTTCATGGGTAGTAAAGCCTATGCAGGTGTGTAATGAAAACTGTTCCTCAGTCTCTCCAGGACAAATCCAAGTGGGTATCTTCTTCTGTTGATTTTCTAGCCTGTGTCATCACAGGCTACTTTTCATCAGTAAATTGGATGATTGTACTGCATCTCATCTGCACATATTTTTTTAACTGAAACAAGCTTCTGCTTTTAAAATAAATAATGTTGAAGTCTTTCATTAACTACTTATTTTCTTAAAGAAATTCTTCTTAATTAATTAATTATTTTGCTTTTTATTGAACTGTTTGTCTTTATGAAAGCCTGTATGAAAACCAAAAGTCATAGAGGAAGGGTTTTGTTTTGTTTTTGTTAGAAAAGATTCCAGAGGACTTGAATGTAGAAAAAAGCCAAACAGTATTTGTTAAGCTTGCAGGAAAAAATGAGGCAAATGCATTATTGCATCAATGAAATGTCTATATACTGGGAATGCTATGAAAATGCAGTTTGCTTTCAAACCACGTTCCTCCCGCTGACATGGAGTTAAAAAGTTGTTGGCTCTAACAATGATTTTTGTTAACGTATAACCATTTTTTCTAATAAATAAAATAATTATCTACAGTAAGGAGTTGTCAGCAATCTCTTGGATTATTTTTACAAGCTGGTTTATTTCATACTAAGAACTTCCAAATTTGAGGAAATATCTGGTATGCTCTAGTGTGCCAAAAATGTGGTATACTTTGCTTTGATTTATGGGCTTCAATTGTATATTCTTTAGGTTACTCACCCTACTGAGATTCTCTATAGAAATTGTCTTTGTCTTTTCCTCTGGGCTGTCCCCCCTTCCACTTCTGTAGGATAGCTTACAACAGTATACGAATATAAAATTTACTTTATTGGCATATTTTGCAGAAGTCTGCTTCTAGCAGTTGCCTTTTTAACAAATATGGCATATATTTTTTTTTTTAGTTGATGTTGGAAATTTGGCTGTCGTTTTCTGCTTCCAGCACCTCAACCTGTTCTTTGTCTGTCCAAAGAATAGAAGATTGGAAAGGAGATTGCTTCCTTGAATTGAATCTTCCATGTCTTGTGTGGGGTAGAAAGACTTGCTACAGTTTTTCAAGGATTGAAGGGAGTTAACGTGCTCAGCTCCCACAGAATTAGACTCGTTTGAAAGACCTAGCTGCTGCCAATTCACAATTATTTTTCCCCTGCTGGCTGTGATGAATGTATTCTGAACAAATGTTTCAGGAGTTCCTGGCATTATAAGCTACAAAAAGAAAACTCCCTGAAGAAACCTGAAATAGCTGTGTTGAGCAACAAAAGAAGAAGGTTCATTGACTTTTTGACTTTGTGCATAAAGACCAACATTTACGTAGTAGTAGTCATGATGCAGGCATTATTTAGACTGCTGTGCAGAGAAAGATAAATGGGTATTTTTTGGGAAAAAAGGAGGTGTTTGCGTCTGGAGGAAAAAATATAATCTAACATTATAATCTAACATTAGGGTCTTTCTTGTCAATGATAAATGATGGATTCTCTGTGTTAGGCAAGAAGATTAGCACTTGAAAATCCAAAGAAGTCCTCTGTATTAATGTTTCAGCAGCAGTTATTTGGATAGCTCTTATTCAACTGCTGACTGGTGGGAGATACTAACTTTATCTGAAAAACCATCATAGAAACCACTCCATTGGCTTTCCAGATAGCAAAATTAAGAATTCATTTTTGCTCAAAATACCCAACATAACTCAGAAATGCTTGAAGCAACACTGGTGGCCTGTGTGTTTTAAATATATTACTTCTGCGGGTTTTTTCCTCCATATGATTATTATTGTATTCAATCCACTTACTTTTCAAAACTGTCAACAGAACAAAATTGCTCTAAGCTCTTATCCTTTTTGCATACTTCCACTTGAAGTAAGATGGATCAGATGGGAGCATGCCAGTGTTGACCCCTTAATCCTTGAGCCTGGAAGAATGTTGGTTTGGCCATCTTCTATTTAAATTAGATTTTGTGTGTTGTGGGGGAGTAATTGCAGCAAGTCAGAAACTGAAAGGAGTAGATGGTTTGCTTTTTAGATGCAGTCCTTTTTCTTATTAGACCTTTCATGTAGCATTAAAAATGTAGTGGTAAATTTGGACTGTGTCATCCTTCTCCTCACTCGTCTCAGGTATCTTAGCTGTGGTTGCAGTGTGGTGTTTTTGTTTGTTTTTCTGCAGCAATGTTCACTACCATTTAACTTGGAATAGAGTCTGAATACCTACTTTCATTGTGATTTTTTTATATATCATGAATTTTGCAGTTATGTATGTTGCCATCGTATTCTTTCTTGTTTGGAAGAACAAAATATATATTCATTGCTACGATCATTTTATTAAATAAGGCATATTCAAAGACACTACAACAACACTAGGTAGGTCTTTTTTGGTAACTTCAGATGTTTCAAATCTAACATACATCTGGCAGCGTACACACATTGTTTGTCTTGGTATGACAAAACCGTCTTTTGAATTCAGAGAAAGTAGAGGAGTCTGGCTTATTGTTCATACTGCAGTTCATTAATGGCTGTAGATATGAAATGAGCATCTCACTAAATGGAAGTCTTGGTCAACCTCTGACTCTTGCCTTAAAGGTTTGAGAATAGACAATATGAAAAAAATACCAGCTTCTTTCCAGATGGCTGAATGCTTGATGTGTCTTTATGTTTAGCTGTCATTCAAATGTGAATGCTGTAGTGATTATAAGTGTCTTCCATTTTTCTGGTTTGAAATGATCCCTTTTATGCATTGTGTGTTTAGAGATTAACTGTTTGGCTTATCAATAGGAATTTTAGAGCAAAAAAAAACCAACAACCCCAACTTGATGGTGTAGGAAAATCCAGGATGTTAGTGTTCATAAGCAGATTGACAGTGCAGGTCTTAGCTCCATGTACCATGTTGCAGACAGTAGCTGTTCTGAAATCGGTTGTAGTGAACTGTTAATATTCTGCAAAATGTTATTTCAATTTTGAAATGTCTTGTGCATGATAAATTTCACACTACTGGTTTTTGTTAGTGAAAAATTTTTTTTTTCTGCAATCTGGGAGGAAAATGTTTGATAGAAGAGGCTTTGTAGGAAGGAGTTTCTTTTAATTGGGAAGAAGAAAGCTGGATTTTGTTTTTAAACCATGAGTATGAATGATACTCTTTATGTGGTGATTTTAGATAAATATGAGTTAAAACTCACAGATACAGGCTACAGTTTAATGATCAAACTATTTAATACTGTTGTTATCTTACTTAAGGTCACTTAATGAATTTTTGGGCTTTCTTCTTGTTGTTTTTTGGTTTAGAGCCCAATTTCTTAGTTTGTGTAAGAGATACCTCTAATAATGCAGCCAAAGCTGTTGCAGGTTCTGTAGAAGGCCAAATCACTTGCCTTATGTGACCATTGTACCAGCAAATTCTGATGTTATCGTTTTTTCTATTAACGGACAATGGCTGTTTCCTTAAAGCCATTTAAAATGGAGAATCAACTGCTTCATTGGGTATGCTGGTTTCCTTTTTCAGGCACCACGTGTAGTGATAAAATTTAGTGAAAGTAGATCCAATTACTTTGCTGAAAAGCTTTCAGCATCTTCTGACTGAACTTGTTAGTGGCCGGCTCTCTACTGATGTTTGTGTATGTGAGTTGAGAAACTGAGATATAATCACCTCCCTTAATGAGAAGGTAACGTTACAGTGGAAGTCCTATTGACAGTGCATTGTGATAAAGCATTCCTGTAACCTGGTTAGCCTTGAGCATTCTTGTGAATAATGGCTATGTTATGTCCTATTTGCTGTAGGCATTTCCAATAGCTCTTTATTTAATTTTACAGTGCTTCTGTAGGTGCTTGAGTATGGCATAATATTTGGAACCAATGTATGTGGATACAGTCGTGGAGCCTGAAGAAAATGAATGAGGTAGCTGACTGAAAAGTAAATTGGACTCATCTGCATGAGTGATGGATGGCATCAAACTGCAAATGAAAAAGGAAGGTTGTAATGGCATCTCGGGACTATTGCAAAATATATGCAAATTCAGCATTTAATCAAGTTTGCTTACCAGCTGTGGTTTTCATTTGAAGTTTCTTGTGTGGTTGGACTGATTGGATTAAAATGGTGTAAGGAAAGTTTCCATGTGGCCCTCCTGCAAGTTCTAGAAAGAAATTCATGGTCAGAGGGTTTGAGAAAGTTGCCACAAAACAGTAACTGGAATGTGTGCCTCAGGTATGACTTTCCACCTCTCCACTTGAGCTGAACGCTGTACTTACCTGTCGGCTGTTTTGCAGTGACTTTCATTCTGCTTTGCTACCTTTTCTTTTCCTTTAAATCTCTGAAGCTGTTCGTTCCCAACTCTTTTGTGATTCTATTTTCCCGAAGATATTTGAAGGAGCAGGGAAAGCAGTTCTTTTTGAGATTTGGGCTAAGAGGGCAGGGCAGAAGGAACCCTTCCGCACCATAGCGGTATTGAATTTCAGTGAAAGAGTGAATAACCTCATTCTTTTCTTTGTCTTCTATCTGGCCAAAATCCACTTCATGAGATGTGGTTAGGCATATGGCAAAAAGTTTTGGTGATGTGCAAGTCCTGGCATGTTCTGTATTTTTCAGTCAGGTGAAGGTGGGAGTTCATCTTGGGAGTGAGAGTATTGTCCTTGTTTGGGTTTCATCAAGTTCTGTCACTTAGCTTTTTGATTAGAGGTAGAGGTTGTTTCGACTATTCACCAGGTGTATTTGCCATATCTCAGAAGTCAAATACGAAAACTTATTAATATTGTACTGTGGTAATATAAATTTTATTAATATAACACTAAATGTGAGAGATTATATTAAAATTCCTGTGGTGTAATATAATGCTGGTAAATATTTTTATTACTTTTTAAACTTCCTGCTCGTTTTCTTTCAAACAATAGCCAGAACCAGTGAAGCTGTCTAATCTTTATGGAATTAGGTAGTGCTTGCCTGTTAGTTGTGCCTTCAGAGCATTCTTGACCCAGTCATTTTTGCTACTAAGAAGTAAAAGGAGGAGGGAAGCTGGTTAATTTAGCATTTCATGTAAGAACTAAGTGGCATGTAACAGCTTCATCTGTTATGGACCTTGCTGCAACACCTGTATGGTTGAAAATCCTTTATTTCCTTCTCCACGTGTCAAATTCCTAGTTGATCTGTTAATTTCCACCACCGCCTTTGTTTGTTTGTTTGCTTTTTTCTTCTTTCTGTTGTTGTAATGACTTTCTGCCTCAAAGTGGCTCAGCTTACATCTTCAAATACTTCTAATGCTTTGGATATTTATAACTGCTATGGCTGTCTCAGCATCTTTCTAGCACTGCCACCTGCAACTGTACCTAATAGCTCTATTTTGGAGGACAGTGACCAAATGTACTGTGAAAGGTCATGTATTTTCCCTGTCTTCTGAGTGAGGAAAAAGATCCCAGATCCACTCTTAAGGCCTCTCTAAAGAGAGCAATGAACTGTAACTGCTGGTGGGTTGACAGAGAGTGTGGAGAGAACTGATTAGGGTTGATACGGCAAGTGGCACTGGTGGGAATTGGTGCCATTGCTGCAGTGCACCAGCCTTGGAAGTGTGGGAAGACAGTGGTGGTCTGGGGTCTGGCTGGCCTTAATGACAGTGCAAGTGTGCCAACCTTCTCGCAAAATTCCTCCCAGCCTCTGCTCCGTGGCTGATCCATGCAGGAAACAGGATGGCACTGCAGCAAAAAAAAGTCCCATTATTTTCTGTTAAATACGTGAAATACTTTCATATGATTGAAGGAGAGGATTATTTTTTTTTCTTCCAGAAGTATGTAATGGTTTTCTATGTGGAATTAAGGGTATACTTCTGTAATTTACTACTGTTTTTTGTACTTGAGCTTTGTCTAAAGCTTGGGTTACGTTATAAGATTTTTACAGGATTTCAGCATACCTGATATGCATTGTCTTACAAGCATTTGTGTTCTGTTTTGTAGGAGGTCAGAGTCTGCTGTTACTCAATCACGTGTTTGAAGCTCCCATCTGTTTCTGATAAGCAGTCCTGTGTCAGCTGCAAATACATTAATCACTTTATCAAAGGCCCAAACATTTGTAAATAAAATAATCTTGGATAGTTTCTAGATGCAAGACTGAAGTGGTGTCTGCTCTTATTGTAGATTTATCATATTTTATTCAAGATTTTCAATGCTGGGTTTGTTACAAACTGACTTGCGTGAATTGACAAAAACCCAGGCTGGCTGTAATCTGTAGTTGTATTGAGTGGTTTGCATTTAAGGTATCTTCAGTTTTAGTTGGCAAAAACTTAAGAAATTAAGTTGTTTTGGTTTTTTTTGTCCTTATTTCTGTGTGAAAAATGGGTGGCAATTTGAAGGAGTAGCTTTATAGTTCTGAATGCTCACTTTAAGTTGGATTTTAAGAAATGACGAGTGCGGTCCCTCAACCCCCCCAGAGTTACCGTCAGATACCAAACAAAAAGCCAGACTCAATGATGATTACTTATTTGCTGAGTGCCTTTAGCTGTGTAGCAGTTTGCTTATTAGCATAACAATACTATTCTGAATGTTGTAGCTGATATTTGACACAGAGAACTTGGGATATGGAAGTTAAAGCTTAAAATGTTGTGGCTTAGAGTTGTTTTGTTTGGAGCTGTTGTGTTAACTTAGGTAGGGGTGAGTCTTTTCTGTTTCTACATTGTTGAAGCAAGCTAGTCTAATGGGCATGATGAGCTAAAGGATATTCTTAGTTTTTAGTTGAAGGTCAATTTACACTTGCATTCTTGGAGTCTTATAGTTATCTTGGATTCAGAGCCTGACATACGGTGCACTCTAGTTTCAATTGAGGCTTTAAGGGGAGGTTTTTTTGTAGTTGTTGCAAGTGATTGTGTGGACAGACCTCTTTGTTTAAATGCATGTCTCCAACTATCTTTGCTTGTTCTGGT
>JAHREE010000531.1:897787-1023230 GCA_033628505.1 Tringa tobata | reverse complement strand
CAGCAGCAAACAATAAAATGCAACATTTATAAAACATGTTGCTTTGGTTTTCAGAAAAGTAGGCTGACATTTTCCTATGTGAGTTAGGAACAAAAAGATTCAAGATGGTGTGCCAAGTTTTTGATACACTAAAAATGTGCATCTATAGATGTATATAAATAATAAATGGGAGTGTCTTAATTATAGACTGGTCTTTCACTTGAACGTGTGTTTGAAAATGCGTAGAAGAATTCTTGAACCTATTTTAGACTATTTGAACACTGACGGTGTTGCAGTAGGTGGCAACAGTTAAGTTAGGATTCTGTGACAACATGAATGTCAAAACCACTTTTTTTTAATTTATGGCACTTCTCTGCCTACATCGCACTTGTGCATTCATGTGACCTGGCTTTAATTTAACATTTGGTAAATATTTGCATAGTAATTCCTAAAGTGTTCTCCCACACATAAAGGAAATGATGATAAACAGCTTTTAAGTGGCTTGATGTTAAACACAAACATGACTTGCAGCCCTAAGGTGAAATGCATGTTAGAGTAACTGTTCAATATTCATTTGGGAAGTGCTGGTATGTATTACACCAGGTAACTTATTCATACTTCTTCTTTACATATGTAGCTGTTTCTGTTGTATACTTCAGCTAAGCCCCTTCATAAGGGGGTTATGCCATGCCGGAAGAGAACTTCTCTCCACTTGTGCTGTTAGGATTTTTTGGAACCGTTTTGAAAAAAATCCTTAGATATGTTTTCTCCTAAATGACCTTGCTAGTAGGAGAGCATTTAGGAGCACAGATAGAAGACGGTAACCATACTTAAATGCTTCCCAGAGCTTCCAGGCTGCTGTTAGTGTTTCAATTTTACAAGAGACTCATTCTTTTGGTTTTCATAGCTAATTCTTTCTTCTTGAGCACATGAACTTCCAGTGATGGCAGTTAAGAAGATATTGGGAGGAATGATTCTAGACACTGTCACTCATTATAAGAGGACTTCAATTTCACAAACTAGAAGATTAAACCTTTTTGTTAAAAAAAAAAAAAAAGAAAGAAAAAAGGTTGCTATAGCATTTTGCAATACAATTCTTATACGTTTTTTTTGCTTTATATTTGGTAGTTTTCTTAGCAAGTGCCTTCTCAATAAATATGTCCTTAATTAATCCTTTCCCTTAGCAAAAATGGGATGAGTGTAATCTTATCCTGTATTGTTTACAAACTTAAAAATCCAGAATTTTCTACTTTAAACAGGTTTCATTGAAGCAAACATATGCAAGCTGGGATCACCCCTTCACATGTGTAACATTGCAGCAGCCTGCCATTTCTTTGGTTACTGGTGTTAACTGGGTTCTGACTTGCCTTTACAACATTTCAGAAGAGACTGTAGAAACAGAAAAGCTGTCTGTTTTGCAAGAACTCCAGTGATATATTTTATAAAGTTACCCTGTTACTTTGGAAATGCAGTCTCCTGCCTAGTGGTCTAGAATATATGAAACCTGAAGTGTTCTTGATACTCTTGGTGATTGTCATTATCTTACTAAAACATAAGAAACTTAAAGTAAGAACATCCCTTTCTAAAGAAATATTCAATTTCTCCGATGGTTATTCTATCTTGAATGTACCATAGTTTGGGGTATTTTTTCAGACCTACTCCACTCCTTTTGAGCTCTAAATAATGTGGAAAACCTGAGTTTGTGTATGCCTGTGCATGTACATTCTTTTTTCTCCTGTTACTATCCTGTCCCCTACTCGTCATGTGGATGAAATGGTATTTGGGACTTAAGATCATCAACTCTTACATCTGCTGGTAGTTAATGGCTTGTTCTATATGGTGAGTTAGCTAAAATATTGGTGTTTTATTTATTGAACCTGACTGGACTCCTGGTGGGAGTAAAGAAGCACAGAAGAAATTGCTATATAGATTTCAGTTTTTCTTTTATATAGACACTTTGTATCCTTTGCATGGCAGTGTTTGGAGTTCATCCAAAGAACAGAAGGTGTTCTCTGACATTGAATGGGTGAGTGATTTTGCTGGTCAGATGAACTGTTGTTACTTCTGTGACTGGGCAGAGCAAATTTCCTCCACCTAGACTATCTAGCAGTAGCTACTATTTGCTTCATCAAATAAGTCTCTAAAAAGCCTCTCTCTCTCTCTCTGTGCTTAGCAGTTGGTTATTTTTTTTTTTAACTTTCAGGGATAAAGTTCTGGTTAATGGAAGCCAGTTTCACATTTGTATTTCTGAGACAGCAAGTGTTCAATCTTGTTGTAGTCTCTGGTGGTTACTGTAACTGGGGAGTCCTTGGGATCAAAAGGTCATAGTGTGTGGGAGCAGTGCCTAAACTGTCAAGAAGTACTTTTCTGCTAAGGAAATTATGGGAATCCTGTTCTGTTTCAGTTCTTGTATTTCAGTGTGAATTGTCATTTCTTTCTTTTAAAGAATCTAATGTGTGCTGCACTTGGTCCAAAAGATTGGTGAGGAATGGCATCTTTGGTTTTCTCAGACTGATTTTGAGACTGCTTTATCTTGATATGGCCAATTACAAAACCATTAAATTACTGTATTTGTTGTAGTCCAAAGTAAAAGGAAGGTTAAGAATTCGTTAAGCTTAATGTAGTTTACCCTAAACTGTGTGTTTTGAGCTTATTTCCTGCCAACTTCCTGCATTCTTCTGGGACAGTTGAGCTTTTACACTCCTTTGTTTCTTTTTCACTGGCACATCTGAGTTGGTGCAGCTACTGAATCACAAATAGAAACGAACATTGAGAGCAAAATAGTCCAACTAGCTGTTTATTTTTTTTTTCACATCAACTGTATTCTGTCTACTGGACACTTAAACAACATAATACATATAACAGGTTTTAATATATCTTCAGACAAAGATGTTAGCTGCAGAAGTTTGTCTAATTAAGAGGAGTGGTTTTCAAGTATGCTGTTTTAGTGTTACTAACTATGGAAACCTTCTGTGATTGCATTAGTTAAAAGGTTCAGGAGGAACATCTGTAGCTACTGATGCATTCCAGTTTGAGAGAATCATCTTTTGTAAGTTTATTGCTAGGGTCAAGTGACATTCTTTCACAAGGTTTCTGCATTAGGTAAATTGTTTGATGTAAGTTAACATGCTTGCTTGTTGCTCTCTATGTTTCCTCTCTGCCTTTTCATCTTAGAATTTTGTGCTTATGGTAAAAATACTTAAATCATGAGCTTTAGAATAGAGCTTTGAGCTTTAATAGTTCTCTACACTTCATCACTTTGCAGAGACAAAAGCGTGTTAACTGATCATCTTAAATTTTGTAATTTTGAACACCTGATACATAGAATGAGCAAACACTTGCTATTTCACAAATGGGTGGCTTCAGTGTGAAATGAAATAACTGTAGTTAGAGGTAAATTGCAGATCAGATTGAAGTGTTACAAATAGAGATATTTTTATGCTTTATTGGGTGGTCATCATTCAGCCATACTGTGCCTTAGATATACTTAAAGTTCAGACGAGTGCAAGGGGGTAAAAAGACTGTGGGTTAATCTAAGGCAGCTAAGCTTTGCGCACTGCTTGCCCAGTGGGCTGGGGAGGGGAATCGTAAGTGTACAGGAGAGAGAAAACTCATGGGCTGAGATAAAGACAATTTAAGGTTTAAGTTTAATAGGTAAAACAAAAGCTGTGCACGCAACTCTGCCCCTCCTTCCCTTTCCCCTTCCCCCAGCTTTTATTGCTGAGCACAGTGTTACGGGTACAGAATATCCCTTTGGTCAGTTGAGGGGCAGCCCACCCGGCTGTGTCCTGTCCCAGCTTCTTGTGCATCCCCAGCCTACTCACTAGTGGGGCAGTGTGAGAAACGGGGAAGCCTTTGATGCTGTGTAAGCCCTATCCAGTCACAACAAAACATCCCTGTGTTATCAACACTGTTATGGTCACAAATCCAAAACACAGCACTGTGCAAGCTACTAGGAAGAAAACTAGCGCTATCCCAGTCCAAACAAGTATGTGTCAGTGGAAGAACTGAAATTGAACAGTGGAAATTAGATGGCTTAGAATTGGAAAAACGTTTTGTTTAAAGTTCACCAGCAAAGTTGGTAGTGGCATAATGGACTGACCTGTTGGTAATGCTGGGGTTGTTGTGGTGTGAGGGTTTTTTTTTTTTTTTTTGGTTTGTTTGGGGTTTTTTTGACTGCTGCCTATTGACAAGGCAATAAAATAGAAGTCTAATCCAATTGATCCTTGTCTATCCCTGTGATGATGTTGTCCTGAATTATCTGCTGTCTGTGTCGCCTGATGGTCAAAGTTATAGAAAGCCTGCGAATAAATTTGGAGTGGAATATCCCTACTTCTCAGGGACTTCATTACATGGGGAATATCTACACTAAAGATAAGGAACTTCCTAGTTTGTATAGTGTGTCTGTTGTGCTTCACTTTGCCTCTGAGGACTGTGATCTATTTATACTTGACAAGGAAGAAGGGATTGGAGATACAGACATAATATGAATGGAATCATTGGTATTGCACATCAGCAGAGCTCTTCGTTCTTGGTCCCCTTCTGAAACATTTCTCAAAGCTATGTGTGTGCACGCCAGTTTGTTGACCCTTAATTTTAGCTTATTCTGGCCAGTCTCCATATTTTGTGGAGGACTCAAATATGCTTTGTGATCTTAACTAAGCATGCTTCCTTTCTTCAGTGTGCTGTAGAAGATGTGCCAATTCCACACTTATCAATGCTGATACCATAGAGTACTCAAACATGTTGTTGTGACATGATGAGCTGCCATGTGTTTGTCAAATCATGCTAGCTGGCCCTAACGGGATGAATGTTCAAATGTCAACTAAGGCAGTTCAAGCATGACTACCACTTAGCCTATCCCCCTTGGAAGTTACGTGTACGTAGGCAGCCGTTACGGTTTGGGGACAGTGTTACAGGCTATGTGTCTGCTCCCTGATATGTATTTCATGTCAGGGAGAACTTGCTGTTGGGCAGTGTACCCTGAGCCTTTTGGCTTCAGGGTCGGTGGAGTGATGGCTAAGCTCCCAGTTCCTGAAGTGAAGTGGTTAATAATATATGAGGAGAGCATTAGTTTTGAAAAACTAATATGATCCGTGTTAATATGGTATACAACTTTGAGAGCATTTACTTATGAAAACAAACTGTGATTTATTAATTAATTTGTTGGGGTTTTTTTTGTGATAATAGCCTGACCTATGTCCTCAGAGAAAGAAATGATGGGTATTTTTTATACATATATTTATATATTTATACCCCTCCAAACTGTCAAGTGGTGCATATCCATACATATGTTTGTGTGTGTGCTGATAATAACCCAAATATTCCAACTTTAAACTATTGTAAAAAATATATTTTTTCTTTTAATTATTTTAATTTGAATTTCTCCTTGTTTTCTCTTAACTGTTTTAACTTAAATAAAGAATTCAAGTGTATGATAAGGCAATGGGAATGTACATTTTAAATATCTTTGGCCTAGCGTTCTATAGGTAAAGTCTTGTTCTGTGTGTGTGCAGCTTTCATTCTGTCTCTGTTTCAATGTTAGGTAGTGACCTCAAGCTTCTACCTCGTGATTAAAGAGGGAAATGGGTGGGAAGCAGATAGGGTACAAAGCTGCTTTGTCTGGTGGCACAAAAACCATTCAGGGTTAGGTTAAGAAGTCTTGTGTCTGTCTTACAGGATCCAACTTCCTGGGTAAATATTCACCACCTGGAATATACAGATGGAGGAATCTTGGATCCAGATGATGTGCTGGCAGATGTTGTGGAAGACAAAGACAAGGTAGAGCTTTGAAAATACTACTTTTGCTTTTTGGCTGTGTCTTTTCAAATAAGTAATGCTACTTTCTCATTTCTTGGACATCTGGCAGGTGAAGTGGGTGTTAAATATTCTTAAAGTAAACACATCTGCCCATAGATGCTGTAACGCTCTGTTTCTAGAGTAGAACTGAAGAGGGGGGTGGGAAAGCATGACCAAAGCAATGAATATCATCAGAGAAGCTGAACAGTTGATTGGGGGCTTAACCTTTTCAAGCAGTTCTGTGTTTCTTTTTATTGCTGTATGAAAGTAGAGTGTTGAAAGAACACGAGTTTTGCAAGACATCTTTTTTTACACCACTTAGAATATCTTTTATAATCTCTTACTTTGCTTAAAATTACGTTTTGGAGAACGATTCAAATGTCATGGTTGAAAATGTGTGTCAAAATAAACAGACAAATCCTGTGATAACAAGAACAGCTGCTTCAGCTGTGTTAAATTTCAGGAGGAGTTTCTGTGATTTGCTATGGAAAGTCTGAGGAGGCTAATTATTAATTTCAAAAGCTGTGAGTCTCTAACCGTCAATGCAAATAAGATAGATGTCCTTCTTGGGCAGAGAAATAGTAGTGGCAAAGAAGACCCTTTTAATGTTTTTTTAATGATCAGGAAAATTTAGTTTTTGGGAAACTTATTGGTGACTTATTTCAGCATAGACTAGGAGTGGTATAATTTAAAATACTTTTTTGTTTTTCTCTTTCTTTTTTTCCTCATAAAATCAGAGGAAAAAATATAGCTAGTGACTTGAAACTGAAGATCTAAACATGGGATATGCCTGTACTTTCAGACAAAGAGATGTGCATATTTACTGTGCCATATACTTGGTGACTTCAAAAGTAATTTTGGGTATTGCAAACAGAAATGGTAGTTTTGTATGCTGTTGATTGTTCAGTGACTTAATATAAAGTGCAATGTTTTGTTTATGATTAATGGGAAGCTGTTTCTCAGTACCTTAGAAAACTGTCTAAGGTGTTCTTTGGTCCCATTTTATGGTGGTTTGTGTGGGAATTCTCAAAAACAATGGAGTTCTGTTTGGTGTATTTTCTTTTTATCAAACTTGTATTTCTTGCTTGTCCGTGTTTGCTGAAAATTTACTTAAAAAAACCCTAAGGCTTTATTCCAGTAGTGTTTGGACCCTAAAGAATGGGTCCAGTCATGGAAATGATCAGAGGGCTGGAGCACCTCTCCTATGAAGACAGGCTGAGAGAGTTGGGTTTGTTCAGCCTGGAGAAGAGAAGGCTCCGGGGAGACCGTATAGCAGCCTTCCAGGACCTGAAGGGGGCCTACAGGAAGATGGGGAGGGGTTCTGTATCAGGAAGTGTTGCAATAGGATGAGGGGTAGTGGATTTAAACTGAAAGAGGGTAGATTTTGATTAGATATTAGGAAGAAATTTTTCACTGTGAGGGTGGTGAGACACTGGAACAGGTTGCCCAGAGAAGCTGTGGCTGCCCCATTGCTGGAAGTGTTCAAGGTCAGGCTGGATGGGGCTTTGAGCAACCTGGTCTAGTGGAAGGTGCCTCTGCCCATGGCAGGGCAGTTGGAACTCGATCTTTAAGGTTCCTTCCGACTCTAACCATTCTATGATTCTGACAGAGCTATATATAAAACATAGGACCATAAGCATAAGGTGTCATAAAATGAGATAACGCAGCAAAGGGAAATGCATTACTCATCTCATTAGTTAATACAAATTAGCATGTCCACCTGGGATTTCCTCTATTTGAAGTACTGATACAGGAACAGCTAGGCAAACAGAAGCAGTAGTTTGTAGAATATTTGTTATATCATCCAATTCTTAACATGTTGCTGAAGCCTCTGATATACTTTATTGGTGGGTGTCACTGTCAGAGTATGTATTGGTGATGACTTTTCTAGTTCACACACAGCTGTAGGTTTAGGCATCTTCTAACAATGCTAGGTGGGAGTCTGTAGTTCTGAGGCTGTCTTGAGGAAAAACTCCAGGAAATCAGGATCTTACTCCCTGAAGTGGTTTGGGATGGCTTAGGAATACAGCAAACATCTTGATTTCTCTTCCTGTGATCTCAATTATATGTGATGCATCACTGCCATCTTCTCTTCTTCAGAAGGCCCTAGTGAAACAGTGATAAGTAAGACTTGCTGAACAACCACAGCTGCAGTGACAAATCAGTTTTTTTGGATTAAACTAGGCAAGAATCATGTGATCATCTAAGGGGACTGCTGGTTGAGAAGTCAATAATTCTTTCATTTGAGAGTGGAGTTGGGCCATAGCGCCTTCATGCTCTGTGTAAGGAGCTTAGTTGTAAGGATTAGTTAGTCAATACTACCTACTTAGCAGGTTTGGTATGATCTGATAACAAAGAACCCACCCCATAAAAGGCTTACATGTATTTTTAATACTTTTACTGTAGCCTGTTAGCCTTTGAGCCTTCACCAGTGTTATTCCACTCTGAGAATATAGGCTGGGGGATTTTTAAGCTATGCAAAAGGGAAGAGATATTTAGCTTTAACAGACCTGATATCTAATTTGATGTTTGAAGTCCCTAAACAGATGAAAGAATTTTTGGTGCATTTATCTGTGTACTGATTCTCTTTGACTATAATTATCTGTATGTCTGACAAATGAATAGGGCGCAGCTTTGCTCTCATGTCCTTGTCATCCTTCCTATGCATCTGAGACAGTAATGCAGTCTCTCATGAAATCAGTCAATCTATAAAAAAAAAAAATAAGTGTAACACTTAACCTCAGTGCCTTTCACCAGAGGTGTGTTTGGTATTGCTGACCATCAAGCTTCTCTTTAGTGGCAGAGGAAATGAGCTGATGCATTTTTTTAAGGGTTAATATGTTCTAGATCATAATTTGATAGCAGTAAATTAGCACAGTTTCTTCAAAGGAAAATGTGCTTGCTAATCTATTGAAATTCTTTCACGGTAGCAACAAAACAGTGAATCAGAGAGAGCTATCAGATGTAATTTATTTGGAATTTCAAAAGCTTTTGACAGTTCTTAACAATAGACTGTTAAGGAAGCACAGCTACTGCTGAGGTAAACAGCAAAGTGCTGCTGTAGGTCAGTAAATGATTGAGAAGGAACAAAAAGATGGAATATAATGGTCGGTTTCCAACATTGTGAAATGGTGGCACTGGGTTACATAATGGGCATTATTGGGATCAGCAATGTTTTTGAGCTCTGCTTATGTTAACTTCATGCTTTCCCCTTGAACTCAAAACTAATCAAAACTCAGTAAATAGGCAGTACAATGTGTGAAATTAATTGCTGTCAACTGCACAGTTACGCATGTTGGAGAGGGTGGCTTGTTCTACTTGCATATAAAATAGATCTAAATTAGTATTATATGTGCTCGATAATATGTGTCATGTGAAAATGCTTTGGAAATTCTTTATGGTGTGAGCCCCCCTTCCTGCTGCCACCTCAGCAATAATCTGTGGCCTGAATTACGTGTCAAAGCTAGTGTTGAATAGTTTTAAAATTGGTTTTCACTGAGTTATCTAGCAAGTGGTTCATGTCCTGATTACTCTGAATGATAGATCTAATTAATTCAAAACCCCAAATTTTGTCATTTGAATAAAAACATGGTATTTAAATTGTCTGGCTTTAGTGTGTTGAAGCTATAAATGAGACCTTTTTGTATGCTGTTCTTAACAGGTCTCTCACTAGAAATTACTTTCTTCCTTGGGGAGGAAAATACCTTAAGAAAATTTCTATGCTGTGCAAAAAAATGAGTACAAAACGTTTCTGTTTGCATCATTGCATGCGTTGAGCCTGTGCTTGGCACATCTTAAATGCATGAATTTAACTTAAGGGTCTAGGTTGCCCTCTGACTTTTGTATGGAGTCATATTTGCAAATACTCATAAACACCTGGGGAGACTAAAATGTTGTAATGAAGCCCTGTGTTGATAAGTTAAAATTTGCTTAGCTTATAGGAAGAAAGTTTAAACTGCTAATAACTTATTAGATCAGAACAATTCTCCTCTCTGGGTACATGGGTACATATAATAGGTCTACAGGGAAATTGCAGTTTCTGTCTAACCTAATATATATGTTTATATTTCGATAGGATCAAATACAAACAAAACATGCTTACTGGGATGCTTTTATCAGTAGAGCTCTTCTGAACTAGGGGATGATGGCCTTCTACCAGGGTGATGGCTCTTTTTGTGTGTCCTTTTTTGGTAAGATTATGCTTGAAAGTGCAGTATCTGCTATTTGGCCAACAAAGCTGTTGAATATTTATGTAAAGACACTATTTCCTTATCAGTGCTGCTGGCAAAAGATCTAGGCTTGTCTTCCTAGAAGGTGATGTAGGTTTAACTTCTCCAGAGACTTGTTTGTTAGCAGTGCAACTGCTTTAAGTATACCGTGGGGGTGCTTTCTGGTTTACTTGTGGGTTGTTGTTTGGTTTAGGCGTTGTTGTTTTTTTTTTGTTGGTTTTTTTTAAGGAGTGGAAGGAAAAACGGTATGTGACTGTGACAGGCATTGCACTGATACTGAAATAGCAGTGTGCTCATATGGTCTTAGAAATAGTTTTTACTTGGATATCTCCTTTGCTGAACATGTGTGCCTTGTATTTTTTAACAGCAACAGAAGCTTTTGAGGGACACAGAGCAACATCAATACAATGCTGAAGCAGTGGCATTTTCAAGATTTGTAGGGACTGTAATTGTCATTTAAGTGTTTCTAATGATGATATCAAGTAAATGGTATCAATTAAGTGTAGTTCAGTTACTTATTTTGGCTAAGCTTTTAATGAAATATTAAATAGCAAAATCAATGATTTCTTCCTTCTCAGTTCACTACCAGTAGAAAAGCAATACTGAGAAATCATGTCTCCTGGAAGGTCTCCAAATGCTAGAGAGATCATCTGCTGGGTGTTCAAAATAGTTATTGGGCCTGACTGCTCCTGATAAGAAGCTGAAGATCTGGCTGAAGTTGTTTTTGTAGAGGATTCTAACTCCTTTAAAGCTTACTTCAGTCAGAGTTGGCAAGTATTTTTAGTTTCAGTGATGGTATTGTGAGAGTGAGGCTGGTTTGGAGCAGTTGTTTCAGTAAAACGACAAAAACATTTGGATTCAGAGGTGGATATAAACTTCAAGATTGATGTAATTGTACAAAGCAAATGTCTCTCCAAGTACCTGACAGGCATGTTTTCTGTCAGTGTATTCCGAACTTTTCCATTGTTACCAGGCAGGTTTAGTCACTGGGAGTGCAGGCTGGCTGGATACAGCACTTACACAGAAGTTATTTTCTGACCTGGGTTTGGCTCTGTAGACCTGAAGGGTTATTACTCAGGCTGTAAAAGTGATGGCACACTCTACTGTGCAATGTTTATTTAAATAAAGTTATAGTGAATTAATTCTACCTTTGAAGAGTTTCTGTTCCCTCCAACCATCAAATTCCTCATGAAATAGAGAAAGAAATCAGATCTAAAGTAACATTTAGGTAAGTAGAGAAGATGTCGGGGAAGAGTAGCTGAGGTGATAAGGAAAATGATTGATACAATCAGGCTGAAAAATAATAAAATGACATTGAAATAAGGAGGCAAGTGGGCAGGAAGTATCTCAGTAGTTTAAAGAATAAACAGAGAACTGTGGAATTCTGAGGGAATTTCTCGTAATGGGGAGTTAGAGCATTGCTCCTTTAAAAACTTCCCCTGTGAAATAGTGGCAGAGGCCTTAATGTGGCTTTGTTTAAATTACTTTCCAGTGGGTCAGCACAGCCTCAGTCACTCTTTATAGATCTTTACCATGCTTTTTTTGCCGTATGGTTTGATTCTAAGATATATTCTAAGATATATGTTCCATGCAAGTAATGCATACTTAAGTTAGATAAATGTGGTTCAAACTCTGGAATTCTCTGTAATTGAGCTTTCTAGTATTTTCTCTAGGGTTTTGTAACTTTCTGATAACTGGAATGTAGAATGGAGTTTTTCTTCAATTTGTTGTATAACAGTATATTACTCTTGTTTAGGAAAAAAAAGCAACATATATAAGACTTAGTTACAGCTGAGAATTTTTACTATTGAATTACATGCTGAAATGGCTTTTTACGGAGGCTGCTCTACAAGTTGTTGCATATTAGTCAGCTTTTCCCTGAAGAAGTTTTAAAAAAGACAACACCTCAATATAAAGATATAAAGTGTGTGAGAGATGTCTGGTAGCAAAGATAGCAATTTAATGATGTTAGTTTCTTATAGTGTGGGGGTAATGTTTTAAGTGTACAATGGACATAGGATAGTCTAAATTGGTGTATTATAACTCGAGTGCTCTGCATCTTTCATAAAACCTGCACCAAAGGTGGCATGCATCAAATAAAAATAATTATAGCTTTTTTTTTTTTGTAAGGTGGTGAATTTTGCTCTGGACTAGGGTTTTATTGACACATAATGTTTTGTGACATTTAGTTGATTAATACCATGGCCAAGTTATTGTTTTAACATGTGTGCTTTCATTGTTAAACTGGTTGCAGCAAATACATGCTTCAAACTTTTGATTCTTAGTGCCTGTGGCGGAGCCCTGGTTACAATTCTGTAAGTTTGAATGCCTTGTTTGAAAGAGGCAGCCAATTCATATGTTTAGTTCCTTGGTCCTAATGAGGTAAAATAAGGATTAGTAGATCAAAAGATTGGTATGTTCAAACTGGGAAAAATTAAGTTGCAGAAATTTGTCAAAACTGGTATGCAAGGGCTGTTGTTCTTTGATTTGGCTTTAATGCCTTTTTCTAAGTATAACTTTCAGTCTGTGGTTACTATCTCTGCCAGAATATGTGTTGATATTTGTCTCTGTGATTCTGCCTTACTGCTTCTGGTTTTGCATTGATATTTTGTGGTTACAGTAATGAGATCATACAGATGAGCAGAAATCTTAAAATTTGATTAACAAAAAAGATAACTAAGTTAATTCATCTTTCAAATCCTAAGTTGTTAAAAATTAAAATAGATTTAACTTTTATTCTGAATAGCATGATTACAACCTCCATGATACAGGGTTCTTATCTGTTAGATTCAGAGTATTTTGTTTCTGCCTTGTATAAATGATTTGTAATAGGCTTTGGTTGTAATTTCACATAATCAAAGTTATTGGGATATGAAACTGTTACTGTTAACAGTCTTTGTTTACTTAAATATTCTTAGCCTGTTCTGGGTGATGAAGATAGGAAGAAAAATACTTATTTGAATAAAACCTCCATGTAACTTCTGTGATAGAACTGTGTTCTATCAAGGGATAAGTATTCTTTAGGTGTCTGATAATTAGCTATGCATCACATGTCTACAAGGAAGGGAAGTATTAGAAATGGCATATTTTAAAAATTACCTTTATCCTTTTCAGGACCTTAAAATATGGAGACGTGAGACACAAGAAAAATCAATCAAACAGTATCTGTCATTTTGCATTGACTGTGATGATGGCTTTCCCCCTCATCTTAAGTCACAGGCTTTTTAGTTTGTTCAAAAAGATAGTGCTGATGCTTGTTAAAAACCTCGGAGTTTACCTAGGCTTTACCTGTAGTTTAAAAACAAACAAACAAACAAAGGCACTGGGGACATGAGGGGCTTTCTCCTGGAAAGACTGTAGACCTTGATTTGCTGGTCTTCTGGTGAACTAAGATGGAATTTTTTTTTTGCTATTGATGAAATAGTATGAAAGCCAGTCAAGCTGCAGCCTATTTTTAAAAAATATGTTTTCACACTTTTCAGGAAGAAAAGGTTTTATGCCATTTTGAGCCAATGCTTGTTTAGGAAACAGATGTCTGATTTCACTCTTGTGTAGTAGGGTATGCTGTGAGCCACCATATATATCTAAAAGGATATTTTGATAGGAGTTAGTCTGTTTATTTTTGAAGTGGGATTTGAACTGTGAGTACCAGAGGGAAGGCAGAAAAAAAAATCACCATCATTAGTACTTACTAAGCAACACTTTATTTTGGTAATGCAGTTTCTTTTAGAATACAGATTATGAAGCTTTGCATTTTTATGAAATTTGTTTTAATTTCTTGCTGCAGAGGTGCCATGCATTATTCAAGATAATAAAATGATTTGGATTTCAGGAGCATTTGGATTTGCTGATGAGGGTTTCAAGCTGTGTAATTATGAAACTGTATGCACATAGGTTCGAAGTTCAGAACTCATTAGTGTAATCATTAAAATAACCATTTTTAAAGTGTGGCATTACATTCCAGGGTGTGCAATTATAGTATCATGTGCTTCTGGTTACTGGAAACATTCTTGTAATAAACTTCAGGTCTAGCGGTGTGCTTTGAGATAGGTTCATGGCTTTAAGAACAGACACCTGGTCAAATGTTGCTTAGTTTATTAAAGAAAATTCAGTTTTATAGATTTAGAGCCGTAACATAGTGCCTGTATGTATAAATTAACCTCCTATTTATCCTAGAAAAATGATAAGCTTTTACGTATTTAGTACTCTGTAATGTAATTTTTCTTAAAATAGATATTGTCTTGGAACATCCTACAATGGTTACTTATTTCAGCTCTACCCGCTATGAAAGCGAAAATAGGATTATAAAGGTTCTTACCACATGGACTCCAAACTTTTAGCTTTTCCAGTCTAATGTTTGTATTTGAACATTCTGAACTGTGAATTCTGAACTTTCTCTGAACATCTGTAACCACCAAAGTTTTACTGTTTGTGATTAAGTATTCCATTGCTTTTCTGAGATTTAAAAAAAAAAAAAAAAAAAAAAAAAAAGACTTAACCGTGACAGTGGATCTGTGACACTAATAAGATTCCTGGTAGTTCTGGAATAAGATTACCTATTTAAATGCTAACAGTGGGATTTTGGAGTTAAAATCCTTTTTATGTAAGATACATGTAAATCTGAAACTTGTGCTTTTCTAATTTGATTTTCTATTGATCCCTCTACTCTCTGATTTGTATTTTGGCATTTTAAATATGAGTTTTAAAAACACATCAGGCAGAAGGTTTGGGACCTGGGTCACTTGTGTTTTGGAAAGTATTCAGCGGTACATCCGTAACACTTTCTCTTGTCCTGAAAATGTGTTTTGTCATCTGAGCATTAAGTACTGTAGCTAATTGGTGGTCTGACAACCGAAGCTGTTTGAGTTTCTGTTCCTTAAACAATGAGAGGGATGGAGGGAGGGAGGTCATTCGAAGTGCATCTGGTCACAAATGGTGGGTTGAATGGGCATTTAAATGTCCTGATGAAAAGGAGCTTAATATCTCTTTGTGTAAGCCTAACCTGGTGGACGTTGCTTATTCCTTCTTATTGGCTTTCCTTGATGTAACAAGTACTTGGAATTCTATATACACGTGTTGGTGCTTAAATGCATATAAGCACACATGTGTTTCTGTTTACCAAGGGAGTGATATGCATTGTGAAAGTAATGTAAGCTTGCTGTGGAAATATAATTTGGTGGGTTCTCTTGCTATAAAGTAAGCTGAGCTCTTAAATGCTTTGGTTTATAATATGCCTTGGATTATTTCCCTTGTTTTACTTTGATTGCAAATGGGTTAAAGAGGGGGATTTTGTTCTGTTTTCAAGTGAGGGCTCCAAAAACTAGTTCATTATGAGGAATTATAACTACCTACTGTGTTATACCTTTTTGTGTAAGACAGTGGTGAAGGAGGTGAGGTTTTGTGTTGGTATTTCATTTCTTTTCAGGAGTGACTGTGTTCTGCCCCAAGGATTGGAGTTGGCCGTGGTACCGTTTTGGGAAACTGTTTCAGTGTAGTGAGCTTGCACTGCTTCTCATAGGTACGCAGCTCCTATGTTATGGTCTGTTCTAATTCTCATGGCTCTTCCCTCCAGAAAGTTGAAGCTTGTTTGAAGTTTTGGAATACTGGTAGAAATCTCACTTATGTGTCAGCAGTTACAAACAATTGGAGATTTGTGTTTTGGAACTGTCCTGTTGTAATGGAGATACTGTAATATGTACTGTAATGGAGATATTGTGCAGGTTTGAGACATCACCTCTTCTTTTATTTAAGGCACAGTTGATGTGTTTGAGGAAAACACCATATAAATAGCTGGTAAAAATGCACACTTAAACCAATTATGTGCTAGCTTCCTTGTATATGCAATATTGAGCCTAACAGAAAACTTGCCTTAGTTTGATTTCAGAAGGTTGGAAAAGGGGCACTGGCCCCACGCTTCAGCTGGGGAGGCAGCTTTGTAGAAGTAGACTTCTACTAAAAGTGCCAAGTAAGTGTGAGTTAGTGCCTGCTTTGTGGGGTGGAGAGGCTGATGTGTGTGAAAGGCTGTAAGGACAGAGACAGCTCTGTCCTTTGATATACCTTTCATCCAGTAAATATCTTTAGAGAATATGTATGAATAAGAGCACATGCCTTTGTCTTTTTGGGAGCTCAGAAGTATCTTCTGCAAAGAACTAGAAGTCTTACTGTGTTCATAACCTGCTTCTCTTCAGTATTAATGCTTTCCTGGTGTTCGTTCTGTTATCATTCTGCAAAGATGGCATTAATATAAAAATAAAGTTACAGTAATGTGAAAACTCAAGTCTTCAGGGATTTTATTTTTCTTCCCTTTCTTCAAAGACAGATGGAACAATAGTTCAACTTAAGTAAAAAAAAAAAACAAAAACAACAAACCAAAAACCTTATATTCACAATTTCACGTTTGAGGTTCCAGATACAATGCTCCTTCTATGTAGTTACAGTTCAGCTAATTAGCCAAACAAAAATGAAATAATAAAAAAAAAAAACTTTAAATACATGTGTGCATTGAGGAAAATGTTACAAGAACTGACATCGTTATAAGAAATGACATCCAGGAACAAGCAGTCTAGCTGAAAAAATAATGTTAAAATATTCTGAGCTTTATAGCATGAGAATGTATTTGTTGTGCTGCTACTTTCTCCAAGCCCCTGATAGAATCCATTCAATGCTGGCTTCACATGCACCAGTTCCTTCATTGTTTTTTTGGGTGTTTTTTTTTTTTTAGTTATTATTCTGATGATGCTGTTAGAGGTTTTTTCTCACTGCTGTAGTGCTACTAGTCTGATTCTTGCTGTTTTACCCCCAACTTTATTCAGACAATTAATTGCATCCTCATCATTAACTATTCCTTCCCTGTTAGGAGATAAGCCAGCTAATCCAGAAGTCAAAGTTGAGGAAGAATAGTTGACAGTAAGGAGGGGAAGATGAGTGACAAAGGTATTGATTATTGACTCGTCTTGCTTAATGGTCATTTGGCAACAGTAGTTCTTGAGAGGCAGAAATATGAAAACCTCTTTTTAAAAACATGCTAACTTTTGGGTGGGGGAACTTCTGCCCCAAAGTTTATAAAGATTATCTTAACTTTGTGTTTGTGTGGCAAATCTTACTAATCACAAAAAGATGCCAGATATTTCCTTAAGGTCACTTTTGCTGTTGAATAGGGGCTAATGCTTCTTCTTTTATTATCCATCCATTATTTTATATCCATCTCTCTGAATGTCTTCATTTTTTTCTATCAGGGTTTAGCTCATGCCCACGCTCTTACTCTTTAGTGGGAGAACTGCCTATTCATATCACTGAAAGTTGGCCATTTAAAAGAAGGAAAGTCAACAATATTTTCCTTGGGTTTGAAGGGTTTGTAGCTTTCCGAACGTCACAGTGTTATCTGAAAATAAGAGAGATTCTGCAAATCACTCAGATTTGAGAATCAACGTGGGATGCCTGAACCTGAGGGATCACTGAAGTTTATCTGTTGTTAAAACTGTTTTGGACAAGTTTGAAGGAAGTGATGTGAAGAGCAAAGGAGATATAAACAAATTATTTTAGAGCACACTTGCCGTTGCTGGTGCCAAAAGCAGGGGCTGCAGTGGAGAAGGAAACATCCTGTCTTGGAAACAACTGGTCCAGTAGTTGACAACCTGAGTTGTCACAGTGAGGACACCTATCTGGGTATCAGAAGTCTGAGTTTGTGGAGGGAGACCAAGCTGTGTGCTATGAGTGCAGCTATAAGCTTCACTGCTCTCTGCTGTTACTTTAGGTCAGGCTCTGTCACCAGAGAGCAGCTGCAGCAGAGAAATGCTGACTTCTGAGAGGTTGTCCTGTACTGCTCCTTCTTTGGGAGCTAATGCTAGAACTGGAGGAAAAAAAAATTCAAGGCTTGTAGGTTGCCTCTAGGGTGTTCAGTTCAAGGCTCCTCAGTCGATGTTACCTTGGCTTCCTGAGCCAGAAGAAACTGTAGGAACAAAATGTCTGGTAAAGAAATGCTTGATAACTATAGTTGAATTTTTGGGAATAAAAAATATCCTTTGTTTCCCATATGTTTAAAATACATTTATTTTGTGTTAGAAAAATGACAAGGAATGTCAGTTTCAAACAACAGATGGCAAAGGGTAATTCTAAAAAGTAACTTTTTAAAGTTACTGAAGTTGATGTATGTACACTTCAGCTGGGTTGGAGGCTTCGCTTGTGGGTGCTTTTTTGGCTGCGTTTTGAAAATTGAGTTGAAGACAAGAAGTAGTTGAAACTTAAGATAAAAATCCATGAAGAGCTAGTCAATTAAGTACGCAGATGCGCATTATGTGGCTTCCTAGCATAAAAATGGTGCATGACCATATACCACTGTTTTTGCAAAGTTGTATTTTTTTCATGTGGTATGTGATTTCTTATTAATAAAAAGTGGCTTGTTTTAAATCTATGTTTTTTTTTTGTGACTCTTCTCTTTTTAACAAAACAACTTCATGTCTTCCTTGCTCTTCCAAATAAAATAACTCTTCGATGAACTCAGGTTCTACTCTTACATGATTATTCAGCAGGCTACAGTAATTATAGCAATTAGTGTGTTTTTTTTTTTTAAAAAAAAAGGTACACTTTTTCCAGGGAATTTTTAACTTTTAAGGGATAATTCTCAAGAGGATAATAAAATACACTATGGTAGATCTTGCAATCAAGTTAATGCAATCAAGTTGCTAATCATTTTCTTGGAAGAACTTCCATTAGAGAAGATGAAGACTTGATCTTCTTTTGCTGAAGAAATGTCATCATTTCCTGTCGATTGAGGTCCTAAGCTTAAACTGCCAGGTTTAGCTTGACCCAGGTCGTATTAGTGGCACTTTCAAGTTATGATTGCTTGCCTTCCTGGGACTACACAGAGATTACTGACTGATATGAAATCAAAGAACTGAATTTCGGAGTACTGAGATTTTCCTGATCTTAATGTTTTACATGTTTAAAATCTGAGGAGTCTTTCATATGGTGCTAATGCATTTTATATTAACACTTCTGAAAAGTTTTTCTTAGATGGCATGTTTCTTCTTACATCGTTTTATGTTCAGCCTTTAAGGAAGGTTTTTCCAAACTTTCATTTATATCTAATATCTACCCCATAGCAAAGATGTAAGGAAAAAACCTGTGTGATCAAGAAGTTTCTATAGCTCAGTATAGAATAATGATAGTGAGATGAACAAACAATACAGCAACAGGAGCTAAGTGTCCTGTACCTTTGCAGCACTGAAGCTAAGCTGCTGAAGGTGGGTATGAAATTTATTACGCGAGGAGCTTTGATCACTATGTGTGGTGTATTTAGTTTCAAGTTTATCAGATCTATGTGAAGCTTAAACTACCCACTGGCCTTGTTTATAATCCTCGTAACAGTAGTTCTTATTTCTGACCCCCTCCCTGTGAACTGGTTGTACTAACTGATGAATAAAGGGCTGAAGAACTTTAATTTCTCCTTTTAGATGACAGCTTCTATTTTTTTATTCTGTATAGTAGCAGCATCCACTTAATGACAATTTGCGTAATACTTTCATAGCTAGAATTGTTGAGTCTCATGTATAAACACAAAGTGGAAAAGTTCTAAGAAATCAAATATGAAGTGCACTTCAGCAAAAGCTTTTTTTTTCCATCTCCTCCCCTCTCCCCAGTATTTTTTTTGCTTTTGTGAAGATGAAAGTGTACAAAGATACGGCTTTTTTTTCTGTTCAGAACTCTTCTTCAGGAACCTTCCATGTTCCTTCCAGCCCTCAAGAAATCTGGCTTTTCTTGAGATATAGCAAAGGACTTATAACTATATCTGGTCTCTTTACTGGTCTTACATGGGTGCTTCATGTTCTTGTTTCCTATAACCATTTTATAATGCTGTCCTGGCTTCCCATGTGAAAGAGAAGATGGCAGCAGTTGTGTACAGCTTTGCTTATACAGGCCGGCAGGTTGCCTGTATCTCTTATAAAGGGGCTTTTACTTCAATGTATGAAGGCTCTGCTTCCAGTATAGTCTCTGAAAAACAATGAATGTTTCTTAGGCTTAGTTTTGCTTTGGCTGTGGTTTCCTGGCAGCCTTGAGCTGGCCAAAGTGTTCATTTGCTTTCAGAAGAGATAGTGTTGTCTGTCTCCACCCAGTCGACTTGCCCTTTGAACTGTACAGGAAATGATCTGCATTTAAGCCAGTCTGACACAAACATAAAACTGTTGTTACATGGAACAGCTTCCCAAAGTAATTCCTTTTGTGGGCTCTGTGCCTGCCAAAAGAGGTGAGAAGCAGCAGTTGTTCTGGGTAGGGGAAAGGTAGTGGTGCTGGCGTTGCTCATGAAGAGGTCATGCTACTGTGGTATATAAGGAGTTGAGGTTCCTGTTCTTTGCTTGCAACTGCTACAGGAAGAACATTAGTTTCAAATTGTGTGTTACTAGGCAATAGTACACCAGAATGGGATAAAAAAATTGTCCTTGGGAAACGAGGACCATCTCTCGCTCCTTTCACTGCACATCTTTGTTGAACTGGGCCCTCTTTGCTGTAGTAGCTCGCATGTTTCAGATTTTGCTGCCATTTCTATTAATGATATTATGATGCTACCATCATCTATTAAAAGTTCCATTTGTTTGTTGCTGGCAGGGAATATGTGAATAAGTATTTGCTGCATGTTAAGATTTCTAAGAACTATCCTATACCACTCTATGCATCTTCCTACTTGCAATGTTACTCCTGTACCTAGCTTGCTAGTGTTGGAGTCCTCTCTGCTCCCCCTGGGAGAAGGTGCCTGTAGGATGAGCTCCTCTTGTCTTGCCTCACAGGTATAGCTCTTAAATGAGATTAGGTTTTAGGAGGTGTGTGGGCTTTTTTTTTTAAAAAAAATTATATACTGTCTCATGTAAATGGAGACTGACAATGAACAAGCTCTTTCAGGATGGCAAAAATATTGCAGAAGAGTTTGTTTTTACGTCCTTGGACAAGAAAAAAATGTCTGGAAGAGGATTCTGGTGCAGTGTAAAGGGTTTTGTAGCTATGCTGATTATACATGTCACTTCAAAGTTTTGAAAACTTGATGATTGGCCACATATAGGAAAGGAAACCTGATAATTGCAGCATTTGGAACCCCAGCTTTTCTTCATTAAAAATAATGAGGATATGAATAATTCTACAGTTCGGAGGTTTTAAAAGTAGTATAAGAGCTGTAAGTAGAGATTGTAGGCTGACTGAAACGAATATCCTTGTGCTGTGATACTTAATTGATCAATGGCTGTTTCAAAAAACAAAATTGTACATATCTGTCAGCAGGCATTGGGAGAGTTATGTCAAAAGGTTCAGAGTGATCTGGATCATTATAAGCACTAGCTATAAGGTGTTTGTGGGTTGCTTGCTTGTCTGCTTTAATTACTTATGTTCCAGTAGTAGAACAAGGCTTGAAAGTGAATGTGCACAAATGTTGTAGTGAATGTATCTGACTGGTGACCTCATAGCAGAAGAGAAGTGAGAATGACGATGTCCATCTTCCTGGTAGCCAAAATATGGCACATAATTTAGTCCTAGACGTAGGCCTGTATTCTCATATTAATACCGAGAGAAATATACGCTGTGAAACTCTTTTGGAAATTTGGAAATGTGGAGAAGTTTTTTTTCTGGCCTATTTATTAATTTAAAAGTAAAATTTAGTAAAAGGTGTAATTCAGTCCCTTTAAAAATTGTCCCAAATATGTAAAGCACATAAAATAAATCTTCCAATTATCCCTTTTTCTTTTGGCTGTTTAATTAGTAACACTAACCACTTTTGTGGAGGATAGCTGAGAATTTAAACATTCTTGAAATATCTTCAAATTTTATAAGGTAGAACTGAGGAAGAATAACAGACAGCATTTGAAATATCTTTACTTTGTGTTAACATTTGATTGCATTGTTAATGGTGGGTATTATTGGCACTTCCAGTACTTGGCTTTTTCCCCACTATGTTCCTTACTCCTAAGAAACGAAAAAAAACCCACACCAAAACCCCAGAGTTATACTGTGAACACATTAGAAATACTGTCATAGTTGTCTGAGCATATTCTGCAGTACAATTTCAAGTAGTGGGAAATAGTTTTTTCCAGTTAGTGGAAGACACGTTATTGACTGTATCTGATACAGACAAAAATCAAACTATCTGTTAAAGGTTATGAGCTATTTTTTTCTAATATACTGTTCTGAAAGTGTAAATATTTGAAAAGAAAACTACTAGATTACTTATCTGCCAAGAAAAACAAAAGCATCTTTTAGCCCCCTGTGATCTTCATGTTTTGTTGCTTGCTGTCTTTAATTGTCGGGACTGCATGTTACTCTTCCTGTCTGACCTAGCTCTCATTCCTTCTTTTTAATTTATCTTCATCTTTTTATCTGAACTGTTTAGGTAAGATATTCTGAGTCAGTTGAACTGGTTTGTTTAAAACACTATTTAAAAAAAATAAATCAGCTTGAGATGCCTTTAGGTATTAAAAAAAATAACAACAAAAACCCCACAAAACACCAAACCCTTGTCCTGAGCAGTTGAAACCTATCAAAGCAATATGCAGCTGTTCTTAATGGTGTTTTATTTTTTGAAGCTGTGAGGTTTCAGGCAGCCTTAATAGCTGGTGGTGCTGTGACTTCCACTCGCTACCCAGCTGATGGATAGTCTAGAGTATATAGATTGCTAGAAGTACTTTCACTTGACAGAAGGTGTAATTTTAAAATCTTTAGCAAATGCTTTTAGCACTGGAATGATCTTCATGTGCTTAAACCTGTTCTGAAAGACTAGATGTTACGTGTGACTGGAAACTGATACTTTCCAGTTTATGGAAGCAGGAACACTAATACAGTACAGCGTGACCTGCCAGCCTGGTAGGGTGAACCCTGAGGTCTTGATTAGAATTAGACCTGTAGTTCTAGTGGGGGCCTCCTACAAGGAAGGCTAAATACTGCTCATTCTGACACATACCTGAACAATTTAATGTACTTCCTATGGGAAATTAGTAAGAAGATACAGAACTTTGCCTTGTGTGGAGAGGGTAGTGAGTGTAACATCCCTAGCATTTAGACGATGAAAGCAGATCTTTGTCTCTTAGTTCTTCTTGGGTTAGGCACAGGAATCTAAGGTTTTTGTTGTTTTCATGAGGGGCGACTCAGTGTTTGAAAAGTGATTGACATAAGTGCAGACAGTATCAGATCTAGGATAGCTTCAGTGTAATGAAACAGGATACTTCTCACTGCCAATAAATTTTGAGAAGTTAGCACAAAGCTGTTTGAGATGTTAGGTAAAAAGATGTATTTAAGGCAAAAGAGAAAGAGTAAACAATCTTCTGACCCTCTTAAAAAGTAAAACAAAACACCAAAGAAATCCAAACGAACAAAAAAAACCCACCAAATAAGTCTTGTGGGTTTTTGTTGTTTTGTTGTTTTGTTGTTTTGTTGTTTTGTTGTTTTGTTGTTTTGTTGTTTTGTTGTTTTGTTGTTTTGTTGTTTTGTTGTTTTGTTGTTTTGTTGTTTTGTTGTTTTGTTGTTTTGTTGTTTTGTTGTTTTGTTGTTTTGTTGTTTTGTTGTTTTGTTGTTTTGTTNTGGTTGTTTGGTTGTTTGGTTGTTTGGTTGTTTGGTTGTTTGGTTGTTTGGCGGTTGTTTGGTTGTTTGGCGGTTGTTTGGTTGTTTGGCGGTTGTTTGGTTGTTTTGGTTTGGGTTTTTTTGTGTGTGTGTCTATAACTAGAAAACCAGCCTGTGGACTGATAATACACAGCTGGCTTCCCCAATGTCCTATCTCCCCTTTAAATTACTAATTCCTGATCTGTTTTCCTGTAGCTCTGGCTAGTCTTGACTCTTGCGAGAAGCTGCCTCTTACTGGCTTCATTGTAACATCTGTGGTTTTAGACTTTTTGGAGAGAGGAAAAAATAAACCAACAACAAAAAGCCCTGAGCAAAAGACCCAAACCACTGCTGAATTATGTGAGTGAGTAGTAACGCTTATTTAGTTGGCCTAGGGAACAATGGTTTGCAGATTTGGAATGATTTTAGTGTGTTCAGTCTCTACATAATAATCTTATAAACATGAACTTGCTTTCCAGTTCCGCCTTCCCAGCCCTGCACCCCTTTCTTGCATATTAAGTATGCAAATACCAGGCAATTCCCATTTTATGATTTGGAAAAGGATGTGTTAATCTGGGCAAAGGGCAGGTTATTGCCACTTTTCAATATGGATTACTTTACTGTCACTTTGAATATGTCCCACGTCAGCTTTCAGTGTTGATTCTTGTTTGATAAGCAAGTGTTGTCTAAACTTTTGTTCTGAGAAAATATGTTTATTAACGTCCTCAGCTCTGCATCTCTGGAAAAGCTGAATGGGCTAAACTCCTTGGATCACTCACCAGAGAGCTTCCCCTGCTCTGGCCTCCAACAATTTTCTGTTTCTCTCTTCATTCTGTGTGTGTGTGTGCATTTACATACAGACTTACCCCTACGTGTTTTAGTATGACACTCAGAACTGTATGCATTATACTTCTGTTTATCTTACTAACACTATAAATGATATTAATTCCATCATGTACCTACTTTCTGCTCTTTTATGCACCTAAAGGTTAAAAGATGAGATGATCCTTATGATATGAACTACTAGCATGGAGAAGGTCTAGTCTTTTTGACTGGTCTGTTACTATTGCTAAATCCCTTTGAATCATGCTTTCCAGAGAACTCCCAAATGTGCAAACCACATTCCTTGTTCCTATTATTTTTTTTTTAATGTTAACTCCCTTGTTTTCCAGCTGCTATCTTGCCAGGAAAAATAGATACAGTATAGTTGGTTTGATGAACATATTGCAGACAAGACAATTCTTTAATCAAGTCTAACACAAAGTCTGAGAGGCTCTGTCAGGGTGGCAAACAACTGCTTATCCAAGCTGAGATTTGCTTTATTTTGGCAAAGTACTGGAGCACATAAGGAACATCTTAAATATATATTATTTTTTTTTTTTGCACTTCATAAACAACAGATTTATTAAACCTCATCACCTGTGCCTTATGGAAGACTGTAGGTGTAGAGCTGAATCAACTGCAAGAGGCAAACAGTGTATGAAAATGGCCACAGCCAGTTCAGAAGTGCTTGTAATAACAAAATTTGCTGTGCATGGAGAAGGTTGGCCACAGACACAACTGCTGGGCTGTGTGTCTGTGTGCCAGAGTCCTCTCCCATTGTGCACGGGGCCACTGCTGATAGTAAAGGGAGGCTCCAGGTTCATGTTCTGCAAACAAATGTTAAATAGGTACCACACACTGACTCTCGGCTGGGAGCTGTGCATCTTCACCTGTTTGTGTTCTTGTGTTCTGCTTTTCAGAGATGTGTTTCTGACTTTGGCAAACTGGGCACTGTGATAGGTACATGCTCAAGAAATAATGGCAGATCTAAGCATCAGGTATCAATTGTCCTGGAGTGGCCAAGTTGTTGACCTTGTAATGCAGGGAGGAAAATGTCTATGGGACAGAAGCCGTGAGACAGCCCGCCTTGCAGAGAGCTGAGGAAAGAGGAATTGTATACAGGCAGGAGACTGTATAGGAGCCACTGCTTTGTAGGCTTGAGTTACCTGGCCTTGTAGCTTGCTCCCAAGGGAGCTTGACTTTAGAAGCAGGCCGACTGGAATCTTGCACACCTTTAGCCTAGAGAATGGATTATCTAGTGGTGTGGTAAGCCATGCTATCTGAGTCTCTGTTACCAACACACAGTAATATACTGTTAAATGGCTTGTGCAGAGGATCTGTAGGATTTCATGGAGCTATGTTGGTGTTAGTCTTCCCTTACCCCAGCCTGTCTCTTCCTTCAGTATCCGTTCCGTGAAGGTGCTGTGGAGATTGCAATGCCTAGTGCCACTGGGACACTCTGTCTTTTCAAAATCATCTTCACTGCTGAGGGGTTCTCTCCTTTATTTGCTTCCCCAAAACCTGCAAATCTCCAGCATGGGTGTGAGCAGTGCAGTACATTATTACTGGATGTCCCGCTATTCTTCCTGTCACTGGGCACCTAACAGTGGGACCTGTTCTTGGTACTGGCATGGTACTGGGCAATTAGCAGTGCTAAGTACTGTGTGGTAAGGTTTTGTCATCTTGATTCAGAGTACAGATTTCACTGCAGTACATTGGTGCATCATTGTAAGTCTTTGAACTACATCAGCTCTTGTCATCAAATCACTTTTTACAAAGTAGGGTTTGGCAAGGCTTGTGCTGTTGCTTTATGTGTCTTAATATGGATGGCTTGGGCTGTCTTGTCTTCTCTTCCAGCTGGTTGCTGCTCCCATGTTCTCTCCCCCTCTCCTTTGTAACCTGGTGTGTGACATTTGAGTGCTAGAGTAATCATACTTCTTGCCGCCTTCAGTCAGTACCTCATTGTGTTACCCACTAACATAGTACTTCTGGCAGAAGCATGGTGCATTATATTTTAAAATGGGTTTGTATGTGAAGTATCCGAAAAGAAAATTTTGTGAAAGAAGGCTTGAAAACCCAGTTAAGTGGTAGAATAATAATCAGCATGTTGAATGCACTGATGTTTTAAGCAATTAAATAGTTTCAGGAGAAGAAAGAAAAACTATGGGTTTCGACTCATCCAGCACTTTCTATTATTTCTAATAGCTAGTGTTTTGTTAGCCTGCTAATATTGAGAAACTTGAAACAAAGTTGTGCTGTTTTTTTTTAATAGTGGGTGTAAGAGACGTGTCGTTTAACTTGTACAAGAATTGCATTTTCTATTAGCTAAATACTAGGCTGTTTTTCCCAGTTGTTAATGCAAAAGACTTTTACAAAAAATATACTTAGCTCAGTTGTTTGTTACTGCATGCATTAGCTTTCAGCAGTGCAAAATGTAAATACATTTAACAGTTAAATAGTGTGATCGCATACTTTTTATTTTTTACATGCTGTTGTCTTTTGTTTTTTGGAGCAGATTTTTTAACAAGTTAATATCTCTTCATTTGTCTATTTGGATGAACTTCAGTGTTTTGGAGAAAGATATTCAGTCTGCAGTAGCTTATAGCATAATTCCTTTGTAATTATATATTGTTTTGAGTTTGTGCTATATATGTCAATTGAAACCCTCTGCTTCAGGTAGGAATGGAACTGAATAAACACAACTAAGGGAGCTTTTTAAATGACACATGAATAGATCGTTAGTATTTGAAAAATACAGAAATACTTGGGAAAAAAAGTCTAAGTCAATAGATGGCCCTTTTGAAAAGGGTGACATTTTTAAGGTGAATTGAAACCTTTTGATTCCCAGATGTGGTAACATTTGAACACTGAGTCAGTTGGTCCTTGTTTGTTATGCCTTTAGACAGTGTCTATGGATTATTTGCTTTTGGACAGCTGTTTGTGCTATGCATTGTACCTCAGCAAGTGCTCCTGTTCCCACAGACTTTAAATAGACTATTGTCTTCAAAGAAGTGGTGCACAACATGATTTCAAAGTTCTTAAGGGCTGTGTTGTAACTGACTAACTTTGTGCTAATAAAGGCTTCTGAAGTATTTTTGGTGGTAAAGTAAGAAAGGATGAGGACAGAACAAAATGGGAGTTTCTACTGTCTTGATGGTATGTGGCTGAAGAGTGGCCTAGACATTTAAGTTCAGGCTAGACATTTAAGTGTTAAACAGCTGTTAAGTGCTCCTTCCCTTTTCTGCAAGGTTGAGGCAACTTCAAGAGATTGCATAGGCTTATATGTACAAGAATAAATGGCATGTATGTTTTCATTATGGGAAGATGGATGATGAAACTGGTAAGGTTCGTGTGGAGTTCTCTGGGTACAAATAATAAGAATTTTGACATTCACAGGTTTGGCTCCATATGAAATCTAAAGCATGGATGCATAGCCTTTGAATCACAGTTGTCAAGTCTCTGGCTCAACAAACCTTATTTAAAAGTGCTATTTTTTCCCTTTGAGCTTGGCTATCTTCTTCTCCCTCTTACTCGTCTTTTCCTTATTTCTTTCCCAGAAACAACCCAGTGAAAATTCCCAACTCTCTGTTGTTGAATGGTTCAAAAGTAATAAGACTTAAAGTCTTCTGTCACTGGCTTTCTGAATGACTGATGCTGTGCTGGGTGCTGTGAGCACTGGTTAGAGCAAAACTAAGTAATTAAAAAAAAAAAAAGAGTCTTTGAACGCTTTTGTAAATGCATGGTTTTGGTCTGTTTTATAGGGGTCTGAAGGAGCAATGAGGTTTCTGTGCATCCTTTAGCTTGGACTCCTCTGCTGTATTCCCCTCGCAAGGTCCTTGTGGAATTGCTGCCTTGTACCTGCATAGGCTGGGGGCAAACTGAACTAGGGCTTTTTTTGGTTGTTGTTTTATCTTAAGCACAGCGATTGTTTCTGTGTTATTCTTTCTTGGGAGAAGGGAAAATGACAGAAGGAAAGGGACAGGACAGTTTCATTGTGTCTTAAACTCCCTAGAGTTTTACAGTGTGCTCATGATAAATACAAAAGTGAACGATTTTGGTATGTTTTGTGGTGTTCTTTAAAAATCTGATGAAAAATTAAATTATTGTTTAAGAAGCTAAATTTTAATTTGATATCCACTTGATAGCTTTGTACTGGACTGCTCCTGTCATTGATTTTACTTTTTAAAACACTGTTTTACAGCCTACTTAAAAATGATTTTTCTACATGTGGGAAATAGTGAAGTAATTAAACACATTTGGATCTATGCATAAATTTTCTAAAATTAACTGTCTCTTTCACACTAATCTCTCTTGTCTTTAATTGGGTTGAAATGTGTGAAAGGGAAAAAGGTTTGATAGGGAACTATTTTTCAGAGAGCAGTTTGACTACAGAGCACATGAAGGAGTTTTCAGATATGCTTGGGCCAGGGAGGCAAGAACCTTCTGTTCAAAGGGGTAATATTTTTGCATTAGTTTCTGCTGCATCTTTTTTGAGTAAATTACCTGATGTTTCTATGCTTTTATATCTTTTGTGCCAGTGAAGAAATTAATGTGTGCTACAGTTAGGAAGAAAATATCCTATCACTTCAAGAATTAAAAATCCTTAATCATGAAATTGTGGTCGTCACTTATTGCATTATTATGGATACATTTAATGTTAATTAGTTTATATTTTTCTTTTTCCCTTTTTTGCTTCCCTAGCAGAGTTTGTTAACCTATTCACTAACAGCAGTGCTGACTAACCTTTTCAGTCTTCAGATGTGTCTAATAAGTAAACTAATGCATGACCTATTTGCAGAAAAACTGAGAAATTGTTCTGAAAGGTGTCCAATGGTAGGACGTGTTTCAGGGAGAAATGGAAATCTGATGGAAATGAAGGTGAAAAATATTTACATGTATGTCCTGCCAAAGTAAGGTTAATGTAAAATAGTGGAATAAAAAGTTGAAACACTTTGTAGCCATAGTGCTTTTTTTCTGTCTTTATTTACAGCTGAATTCTTACCCCCTCCTTTCTTCTCAGTACACTTGTTTCTTGTTTGGAAATTTTTTTCCAGTGCTGGGTAGAAAACTAACTTGTTTCAGGTGTATGTATATAAATTTTAACCCCAAAGCAAATGTTTTTGCCCTAGGGAACTCTTTACCTTCAAGTCCATCATCTTTGTTTTAGAGTATGTTTGTTGTTATAATTAACTAATTTTTTCAGTTAACTGGAATTTATGGAGCATATCTTGGGATCAGCATTCAGTCTTTCACCTACTGTAAGAAATTTGAGACACATGGTTATGCGTTCTGTATTCAACTTTTCACTTCGAGTAAGTGATTAGTCTTTCTTCTTGTCATGTTTCATGTCACAGTAGCACTGTCGTTTTCTCCCTCTGACAGCCTGACACTGTTTAAACATCAGTCTAATTTTGCACATAAGCCAGTTTAAGAGAAGGCAAAAAAGAAAAATCACGTGAGGCATGTCACAATAACTTATTTTCAGAAGCAGCAGGCTTGCAGAAGGCACAACTTGCTCTGTTCTGTCTTGATGTCTGCTGACAGCAGGCTGTGGTGTTAAGCACATATAACAAAAATCAGAGTATTTCAGACAACAAAAGTATGGGAGAGTACATATCTTACTGTGAAATGAAATGGCAAAACTTGTTGGAGGGAGAAGGTGGTGGAGCAGATATGTGATTGATTCGTGCTGGTATTTCTGTCTTTAGGGAAGACGTCTGCTTTATGCAATGTGTTTTAAGAATTGCGGTTTTCTTAATATGTTCTTGATAGAATTCTTGCCGCTCACCTTCAACATTTGAGTCTTCACCTTTAGAATGATGTTTAAATATGTTAATTTTACCCTTCTGTTTTGTAAGTTCACGGTAAGTCATATGGAGGTCATGCCTAAAATAGGAGTAAGCCATCAGTTAGGAATGGCTTCTGTCTGCTGTATATGAAATCTTTATGTACTGTTCTTTACTTTTTCATCTCAGGTACATTTGTATGGCAAATTGTTCCTTTTTTGTCCTCTTAGAGCCAGCATTTCATGACTGGGAAAATACTGCTGTTTTCTTTCCTTTTTAACAAGTTCCACGAGAATCTAGAAGCAACACCTGTGATGAGTCAAACTGTAACTTTTATTTAAACTTGGTAACAGTTTTCATGTGTAAGTGTATATAACCTCAGTATTCGTGGAGGTGCGTGAACATGCCTAGAAAAATGATACCCAACCAATAAATATGGTATGTAGTGCTGCCCTAATGAGAAAACAGTTTAAGAAATACCATTGCATCTGAACATTTCCATCTGGATCTTTGTGAGAATGAGAGAAGACAGAAAAATCAGAAAGCCTTTCAGGTAACTTTTGGTAAGGTAGAGTGTTAAGTGTTGTTGTTCTGTATATTTTGGACTGCTTATTTATCTCATCTTTAGTACAAACAAAACTTAATTTACCAGGTTATAATGAGATTATAATTAGGTCATGTGGATCTCATGGAATAGAATTGGTAGAGTTTATGAAAGCTTTTGATAGGTCAAGGTTTTAATTAAGCTCTGGTCTGTTTCATTTCCCTGAAAATATCCTGGACCCCTCCTGTGCCTTGCTATCAAGGAAGGCATTCCCTGAATTTTTCAATCTGTAAAACATACTTGTATTTACCAACTTCCTTACTTTGTTCATGAGTTCAGGTTTATCATTCTGACTTCTCATTTTTATTTGTTCCCTGGCTTTTGAACATTCAGAGTTGCAAAGAAAGGTCACAATATAGGGATTAATTTTTTTTTAGAGTTTATTATAATCACAAACATAGTTTTCAGTTGTTTGCCGTGTGTCTCTTGTTTGTGCTTGAAGAGAGAGCTCAGAAAAGGGTGTGTGTTCAGAAAGGAGGTAATTCATTCTTAATGGGCCCTGGTTTTCAAACACTTTTTAGGACAAGTGGGAAGACTTGATGCAAATTGGAGGATATTTGCAAAAAACCTACTACAGTGTTAAATCTGGCTACATGGACAGTTTTCTACTGCGGGAGCAATGTATGTGAATAATGAATTCCTGGTGAATTCAGCAATGTTTTTTTTCCACAGGAGGGATGATAATATTATGTACGTTGTCTATTAACAAATTTTCATTTTTTAAATGTAAGAGTACATGACTGAAAGGTACCTATCACTTAAGGGTTTTGCTCTAGAAATTAAATAGCAGGAATGTTATTTTAATGTTTATTCAGAAGTCTGTAATAGTGAAAATGTCTATTAATGTTATTTTTAAGCACAGGAGTGAGAAAAAGAATTGGGAGAGCAGTGTAGATGGAGAGTGGAAGAGAGACTTCATTTTTCATAGGAAAAGATCTTTTGTGGTATCTTACTGTCAGCTGTTGTGTATACAGTTGTCTTATGCTCATTCCATTTTTATTTTTTTTTCAATTTTGAGGTGGTGAACTAGTCAAAGTAGTGAACTGTCACATATGCAGTCTTTTGTCTTGGAAGAAACGAAAGGTGTAAGGCTAAATAACTTTGTGTCAAGATTTATGCTTTTTTCTTTAAATCAATTTTGCTCTGTATTTGTCCTCAAATACCTCTTCCACTGGGAGCAGGAATTTGCAAAACTGGTGGTATTTCTTAGCTCCCAAAGATTTAGGAGATGCTTTCTTGTGATGAAGATATCTGTTATTAGTTCCAAAGTTGTGGTCCTCTCCAACAATTGTCCGTCTTCCTTAGAAAGCAGTGGGTTAAGCAACCTTTCTCTGCTTTACTGAATTCCACTAAAGGAGAAAAAAGAAAAGAATCACTTGGGTGTCTTCACCAGGTTAACCTATAGCATAGGAAGTGTTCATAACATCCAGGGGCTTATCAGTCTGCAATAGACCTTTGTGTCTCTTGGTAGGATAATCACTTTCAGGCTTTTATGATTTTATTCTTCTCTCGTTAGTGGCACAAATGTGCACTTACTATGGAAATTACTTATCCACTGTTAAGCAGCAATACCGTTAAAGTCTGAGAATTGGGTCTCAGGCATAATTATTGCTATGTCTACCTGAAAGGCTCTCCCTGCACAAAACTCATGATTTCAAGTTTTATTTTGGGTTTTGATTTATCAAATAGCATCTTTTGGGACTTTGAAATATTCTCATCTCTCCCTTGCTCTTCCCCTGAACGAGGAAACCAACTGATCAGACAGGAGTCCTAAAGTTGTATTGAAATATTAACCGGAGCACTCTTGTTAAAATTATAGTATCTCCTTTTTGTTCTGTGTTCTAAGGATGGAAGAGAGTTTCTTGTGCTGTTCCCAGAGCACTGCGATACACCATGTTCTGTGTTTGTCTGCATGGCATGTACTAGCCTTTCTCTGTGTTCCCGTCCCTTCTCCTTTATTGCAGTTGGCCTTTCACAAGGTGGGCAGTGGTATAAATGTCACTGCCTACTGAAATGGAATGTGCAAAAATGTTTTTTATTACACAGACTTAATGGAATTGAAAATAGCTTTGTCACTCTTACCTTCATCCTGAAGTAATGCAAATTTCAACGGGCAAACATCACCCAGGAAGCAAAATCCTGAGAGCTTGAAAAGATTCTGCTTACCTGCTAACTGTGAGGAATAGAGAGGTCTCTTCTGGGGTTATACCTCAACTTGTGTGTAGTCAAGGTTAGCAATGTGTAATAGCTTTGCTAATTCTTTGACTTCTTTTAACAGGTGAGAAGTTGATGGAAGCTTGAAAATCAAATGGTAATTTACTTAGAGCCCATCTTCCTGTATCACATGAAATAAGTTGGGCAATTAACTGGAAGCAAATATTAATTTTATTTTTCCATTAATTTTTAGAGAAAGCAGTATGTATAAAAATTGGTACTGTCAGCTGTAAATGATGATGTACTGTCAAAGTTGAAGTTATTTGCTGCAAGAACTGCTTTCTGTGCTTTCAGAGACTTCTGAAGTGGTTTATTGCAGTCCTGAAAATCATCAGGGAGACAAGTTTTTCTCCCATTAGCTGTGCATCAGCAAGAGAATTACGTTATTTCTGTTGTTTTAAGACATCAGTGGGTAAAGAGGGAAACACTACTTTTTTAACAAGGTCTGGTTTATCAATTGATGTGTTATTGGCCATGTAGGAAGCCTCTGTCCAGCTAGGATACGTCACGGGAGTATCCTGTGATGGAATTGCCTGAATTTTCTCAATTAAAAAAAATCCAACAACACAACCAAACACAAAAACCCAAACAACAACATTGATTTCTTTGGGCTAAAGTTTACCTTGTGGAGTGTTGCTATGCTGTCAGAAGCAGGTTAAGCTTTTATTCTGAGTTTGAACTGGTGTTTTCTCTTTCTTATGACAGAATGAGCACTTTTTGTTTGAGTCACCATTGAATGTTTCCAAGCCTGAAGAACGGAGTAGTTTCTTGGAGGATTATCTAATTCAAGTCAGTGTTTAAAGATGCTGTAAGAAAATTGCTTATGTGGATTTATTTTTTGCTCTTTCCTTCTGGATTTCCCTTCCTTCCATATATATACTCCTTTCATCTGCAGATCAGAGGAAGAAAGTGTTGCTGCTGAAAATAGGGGCATGTCAAAACTTCTTTGAATTAGAAATAACCTTTTTTTTCTTCCTTCTCTTAGACTCTTTAATATTAGTTGATCTTCCTGCCTCTCCTTTAGCTTATCATGTGCTGTTGGCCTAGTGCAATCTGTTATTCTGTCCATTCAACGCTTAATAGCCCTAACTGAAAGTGTCGTCAGATGGAACTTTTGACCCCTAATTGGAGTTTGTTGCTAAAGCGGATTTGTATTATGCTGATCTTGGGTTATTTGCTGGAGAGATTTCTTAAAAACTTTCAAGGAAAATGAGTGAGCTAATGAAGGTCTTTGATCTCTTCTGTACAGAAGCTAACTGATGTTTAGGTTGCTCATAATTAATTTCATCCTTCAAATTAATTTTCATGAGCTTTAGAAGTTACCAGTGAAGTAGTAGTTTGTAGCTCTGGCCTTTCTAGTAGGAGTTGGGCTTAATTGTAGCTTTGGGAAACTCTGTTTATGGTAGAGGGCAGCATAGGGCTGTTGGGTGGAAGAGTCGGCTGACTTGCTGACAGTCAGCATTACATTCTTGGTGTTGTCTACTGTTACCTGTTCAGTGACCCTATGTCCTGGTAACTTCATTGAGCAGTTTGCTGTTTTCTCCTCATGTCCACTCACAAAGATACTATGTAACTTAACACAGCATGTACGCAGGTAGGTGTCTAAACAACACTAGCCTTAAAAAGGAATGTTTTGGTTTATACAGCATTCAACGATTCAGTTTATGGATGAAGTGGCTTAAAACACTTTAGCAGAATGATGGGTAACAAGAGCGTTTGACTTATTTAGCTTTAAGACTGTTATTACTATGCTACAAGTCAGCAGTTTATTCCTGTAGAGCCTTATAGTAATGGCAGAGGATCCTGCGGATTCCAGGTCTGCCTCTTTTTGCAAGAAAACATAAAGATGTCAGATTTCACAGAGCTAGAAATTCCTGTTTCAATGAACGTCAATGTACTTACAAAATCCGAAGATTTAATCCTAGAGTCATATTTTAAATAACAAGATGAAATGAGTTTTAGGAGCTCTTCTGTTATATTATTCCCATGCTAACTCTTCTACTTATCTTGAGTCAGCATCTTAGGATGTTGGGCAAAGTTATTTGGTGTTTTTTTTGCTGTCCCTGAGGAGGTTTGTTTTTTTTTTTTTTTTTCATAATCTTTGGTCCTACTTGTCTAAAATTGCTGAGCTGTGAATTATGCTCTTCTTTGTTCAATATACCTCTGTGTGTGTGTGCACTTGATATAAGAATCATTTGGATTGCTTGCAATTAATTAAATTTATCATAAATGAAAGCCCGGCAAGAACCTGTTTTAGACCAAGCCTCTTGCAATAGTGGACTAATGAGTCAGCACTTGTGTAACTAATGCTTAAAAATACTTTTGTTACCCTATCTCCTTTTTCAATTAAATAGTTCTGTGAGATAAAGCAGTTGATTGCTTTTGTGTTTCATGTGGGATTTCTCCATCTTTGAAACAGACATTGAAAAGCCTGGAAGTGTTCCATATTGTATTTATATTAAAAAATATTGATGTAACCTAAAGGACTTTTAGATCACTGAAATAATGTTGTTCTCTTAATTTCTTGCAGAGAAAATTGGAAGTGGAGTTTGTCTGTTGTACCAAGTGGAAATATTTTCTTTTGAATGATACGGCTAACTATTCAATAGGAGATACTATTTTATATCTAGGGCTAGAGGACCAGTGTTAGTGGAGGAAGAATAGAAAAGGAGGCTGTTTGTTTTGCCTATTGTAATGCAGTGAATCTCTTAGACTAGTAATGGACCAGAAACCTGTGTTGCAAGTAGTCTCATCTTCTCTACCCCTTTTGCTGCTGGGCTGCTTCAAAATGACAGCAGCAATGATCTCCTTTATATTTTCCCATTTTTATAGACTCCCATTTCTGTTGAAAATAAAAGCACTGAAAGGTTGTATTTAGTTCTAGAAGAAGAAGCGAGGGGTAGAAAGAACTCTTGACAGTTGTCCTGAGGCAGCAGAAAAACTAATAATGAAAGAAATAGTTCAGTGTCTGTAAAATATCTGGTCTAAAATGAATACATCTCTCTGCCCTTCTTGGGAGATAAGCTGGTTAATGGTATTTCAACAGGCTGGTGAGTACTGTGGATGATATCTGTTATGTAGCAGTACTAGGTATTACTGCAGTGTGAACAATTTATTATTAGTGTGTTCCCTAGGCATCATTTACATATACAATAAATAATGAGCTTGGGAGGAAAAAGGCAAAGTATCTCAAGTGATTTACATATTTTCCTTTCTTTTGTATAAAATGCATAAAGTGTGCTGTCACAGAGTGACCCAGAACTTTACAAGTCACTTGAAGACACCAAGTCTTTTCTCAGAAGAACTTCAAATGCTTCTTAGGCAGATGGAAAAGACGATGATTTAGATGTAACAGTGCAGCAGGACAGAGATGGAAAGAAGATTAATGTTATTGGAATTTAGAACTGTTTCTGTATTGCTTTATGAAAGACTTCTGGATCTGTTCCTCTCTTCAAACTAGCAAACTAGAAATCACTTACTGGAATGTATTTCAATATCTAAAATTTGTTTTATGTACATCTTCAGACAATAGTAAAAGAGAAGGCAGGCTCATCTTCAGAACAAGCACATTAATGTTAGAATCAGAGCTATCTAGAGCTGTCTGAGAGTAGGGTGTTCTCAATATAATAAGGCAATAAAAAATATGGGCTTCATGTCTAATTCCACAGCCTCTATAGCTTACATTTAATAATTTATATTTTTTGTCATTGATAGTCTGCAGAGCAAAAAAAGTGAAGACTAATGAGGCAGGTAAACTTCTGAGAGCATACTGAGAATTTTTTAAGCTTCATGATGCATCAGACTATGTTATGATGATAAACCACAAGCAGACGTTAGATGACATGGATTATTACATGCGGGGGAAAGGCTGAATTTTGGTAGGAGCTGGGTGAACCTCTGTTCAAATCAGAGGATAGGTTGTTTGCAGATAGCTGCCTGAAGCTCCAGCCTTGCATGACTGATGATGCATATAATTTAGAAAGCCTGGAGTTTACTGAAATATTTATGCTTCCCTGGACTGCCTTGTTCCATGTGTACATGGAACTGCAAGGTTAGTCTTAGAATCTGGCCAAACTACAGATGTGTATTAGCTGAAAGCTTTACTTTCTACAGGCGAGTGGGAAAAGGGGCTGCTACTTTAATATCCTTGAAATAAGAATGTAATAGAAAATGTTCTTAATATTTTAAGAAAATTCCTTGTGTATGTACAAGGTTATCTGTATTTTGATTTATTTAATGCTTATTGTATGGCTATTAGATGCTCCAACTTTTCCCTAAAGTAATGACTATGATGATTTCATTCACACAATCTACTATGAGAAGCAGTGGATGATGATTTTCCACTGCTTTAACCGTAATAACTAAAGCAAAAAACACATCACAGAAAACACGAAAACTCTAATTTTAAAAAAGCTATCTCACAATTTTTGGCACTGTAAATTTTTGCACTTTGTAATAAAGATTTGATTTTTTTGTTGAAGGGGGAAAACTTGCAATGAATAAAAAATGAAATAATGTAAAACAGATTTATTGTTAAGTAACTAACTAGAATTAGGTAGGATTTGTAGATGAGTGCAGCCATAGTGCTTGCAAGGAGTAGCTGAGTTGTGTCTGCATGCATGAGAAAACCCAACCTCACTTACATGTCTTTGCTGCAATGGCTATTAAGATATTAACAGTACTTTACAGAATTCTTTCTTTAATTTCAAAAGGAGCTCAGTTTTTCCCTCCTCCCTTGTTTTGATTTCATTGGGTTTGCTACCACTTCAGCAGCTTTGGAGTGTCTGTGTCCCTCATGGCAACGTGCAGCTTGTGCTCTTTTTGGAAATGAGAAAAGATTTTTGCCAGCATTGCTGCCAGGAAACTAGCCCTGTGGTAAGAGAGTTTTATCACCCTTAAGTGTGGCTTAGTGGTTAATGACAATTTTTACAGAACCACTAAATATGGCTGCTTGATTTGAAAGGATACTATTTCAAGTTTGTTGGGTTTTTGGGTTTTTTTTTTTTATACCTCTCTTCACAGCTGTGGGTTTCTGGTGTTATCTTTTAGTGCTGTTTGTGTGAACAATGCCATTGAACTTGCAGAGTTGTTCAGATGGGCCTTTTTTTTCTGTGGTAACAAAATTTGAGTACAATTTCACTTGAAAATTGTACTAATTCTATTTTGCTTTTAGCAAATTAATATAAAAAGTGTATCTGTCATGAGTTCCATGTTCCCCCTTGCACTTCCCTCCACATTTTAGATAGAATATGTAACCATTTTGACATTGCTCTTCCCTTGCTAGTTGGTAAAACACTTATTTTTGGTTTTGCTTTATAATGATTGTAAAGCAGGTATAATAATTATGGCTATGTTCTGGAANCATTCAAGGTGAGGCTCGACGAGGCCCTGGGCAACGTCATCTAGTTGGGGGTGTCCCTGCTGACTGCAGGGGGGGTCGGACTAGATGACCTTTGAAGGTCCCTTCTGGCCCAGATGATTCTATGAAATACACATATAGTATTTATATTGTATAATTGTATATTATAGCTAATATATACCCGTGTAGATATAAATACAGCTATATAATATATTAGATACACAATATATTGCAGCTCGCTGTATGAGATATAGTAGAGACAACATCAAAGATATATAATAATGCAGAAGTATAGTAATACACTCTATATCTATTTGAATATATATACACTGAGATATATACTTCTCTGTGTATATCTACAGTGTATCTTCAGTGATCAGATTGATCCACATGTAGACAGAAGTCTGGCGTGTGTAAGGGTGAAGCCCTTTAAGTGGGGTGGAAATTTTTATCTCTTGGAGAAACAAGGGGCTTCATTTTCCAGGAGTGACATGCGTTAACACAAAATTAAGTTTAGTTATGTAACAAATGCAATTGAAAGAGCGATTTTTGGAGATGAAAGTGGTCTCTCACATGAGGTGTGGTGAAAATAAAGGAATTGGTCATTAACATTAAAAGTAGTGCTACTTCTTATATTGCATGGGTTTAAAATGTTATTCTGTAGTCTGAATGCATTTTTTTTTTTATAACTTCTTACTACCTAAATATTTTTTACAAGTCTTCTCCATTTTCTTTGCAAGCAAATACTGCCATATAATATCTGGAAGTCATTAATGGTGATTAATTTTCTATACTATCCCCTGTGTTGTTCAGTTAAGAGCAAAGTAAAAGAACCCAAGAAACAGAAAATCAAAATGGCAATGTGACAACAGCCATTCAGAGAGGTACAAGTGCATTGTATTTTGTTTTAATGTGTTAGGTCTTTTGACAGATGTTCCATACTTTGATCTACTGATGCACTCTGATTTCTACCTGGTCTCGCAGTTTGTTGCCAAGTGCTCTGCACAGTACAGACACTGCTTTTGTTAGTTGTCTCTTCAGGGAACTTCCAGGGAGGCTAATGCAAACTCACACGCACCACAGAGGAGTCAGAGGGGAAAGGTGGGAGAATAAGGAGGTATCTCAGAAGTGTCGCCACCCTGCCTGGTGGTGGTGTGGTGGGAACTCTGCTGTGCTGGCTGCTGCTGTGGGTCTGCAGCTAGCTTGGGAGCTCCTGGAGTTGGGGTGCTTCTCCTGACGGAACACAAAGCTACAATCTAAAGGTACAGTTTTCTTCTGAAAAATCTAGTTTTTTTGTTTGCTGCTTCAGTAGGTATCAAGTGTACTGTGGGATTCTGTGCTTTACCAGGAAACTGGTCTTAGCCTAATTAATCATTAAAGGTTGTCAGCGTACTATGGTGGAGCTTATTATTAAAGACTGCGTGTATTTCAGGGAGCTGTGACCCTTTCATGAGTAACTATAGAAACCTCAGCAATAGTAGTTATTAGCTTAAATTACGGAGTCTATATTTTTAAAGAATATTGGCCAGAGTCAACGGCTAATAATTTTGGTGTCTAAAATGATGAAGAAAGATTGTAAAACTAGAATTCTGGTTATTTAGTTTTGAGTAACGTTGTGATAAATGGACTATTAGTTTTCACAAGTTCTCTCTCATACTTTTCAAGAATTATAGAATACTTGTCTGAGTTATTAGATGACACTTTAAAAAAACCCAAATGTCTTTAATATTTTTTGAAGTTATTCTATACAAAACATTTTATGTCCATGTCCTTTTTACCAGATTCACAATTTAAGAGTGAAATTTGCTGAAATAGCAAATAAAATTGATCCAGGTTTTTTTGGGTTTATTTTCAGTATGTTTCTAATATTTATTATTTCTCAATATTAGAGTTGATTTACACTGGGAAATGAGGTACTGAAAAAATTCTGTCTCAATTTGCAAGACAGTCTTAGGTGCAGGTGTCTCTGGTGAAATAGAATGGAAAAAGAAGAAACATCAAATGTGAACATTCTTGCAGAATGTTGCTAAGGCCTGTAGGTATAGCAGGTTTGAAAATGGGAATTGAGTGTTTGTACGGCTAACGAGATAATTGAGTTGACACTAGCCTATATTTTGGAAGAGAGTTTAAACTCGGTCCTTTGTGACTTCAGTTGCTTTATGATTTTTTTGAAGAGTAGAAGGAAACTTGATTTGAAGAGTGAGACTACTCAAAGATCTTCTTACCATTTCATGATACATATGCACGGGTCAGCGTGTGGAGATAGGTTATTGGATTGTATGAACAGTGCAATTGCAATATGGTAATCCCCATGTTTTCTGTGTTACTAGAGCTGTGGAATGGAGAGGAGAGTGTACCATAACGTAGTAATAAGAAATTAACATGCTGCTCGAATGTGTTAGGATGGATTTTGCCGTGGTTAAGAGAAGGAGAAGCCATTTCAGCAGTGGTGCTGTTTTTAAAGAAATAAATCACAACCATCGTGCTCTGGACCAGATCGATGCAGTTGAGTGATACCATCCTTTGTGAGTTATTGGGATACCGGGAGCAAGCTAGTGGGTAGAAATGAAACTTGTTCTAATGGCAGGACCAAAACATTGGAATTAGCCAGCAGGAAGAAATAACTGTTAACTTGGTGTAAATGTTGTCCCACTCATGAGTCATTGAGCTGTTCGAGTAATTAATGCTGTCGTTGTTTTGTTTTTCTATTCTTCTCTCTGTGTGTATTGTATATTATATTGCAGGTTGTTCAGTCTGCAGGTGTTTTTCTGGCAGGATGCCACTGACTTACTGAGACAGGACTGTCTGCTGACAAAGCAGTCCCTTTGGCTGCTGTGTCTCTTGTACAGTCTCCAGGGTACCTCCACATAAATCCTTTGTATGAAGTGGTTACCTCCTTGAACTAACGTTGAGAGAGACAACCTTAATTCTTATGCCTAAATTAATCTCATAGTGATGTTTTAATAACTGGAACCTCTATAAATGTGTGATGGGATGCTGAGGTGGCCAAAGTTTGCAGGTAATATTTTTTGTCACTCTGCCAGCATTTTAAGGGGAATCTTTTTATCCATCTATCAGAACTGTGGATCTTGAAAGCTGTGTTTTTATTATAACAGAAACTAGAATAGTGAAGGCACTTAAAAGGAATAAATATAAATATGGAATGTGGTAGAAAGTGGACGGCTGGTAGAGCAGTTCCCCAAACTCCACTCCTATGTGCCCAGTTCTTAGGTTTGTTTTCAATTCAGTTTTCAGGGCAACAGCAAATAGTGTGGAATCTTACTGGTGCCAAAGAAAAGAATTTTTTATGCCACCTCTAAGGTCTGTTTGTGTATGTTCTCCCTGCTTTCCTTGGGAAGGCTCAGCCTCCGACAGTCCTGCAGAAGAGACTCTTGTGGGGACAGAGGGAGCGGGAAGCGGGGAAGTTTGTGTCAGCTGCCTGCCCTCTCCCGTGTTCTGCATAGCTCAATATGCTCAGTGGCTCCCCAAACCAAAATGCAGTAGCCAGGAGAGGCCACTTGCGAGCCCTTCATCCTGCTGCCCTGACATACCCTTCTGAAGGATAATGACATATAGTAATTGCAAATCTCTAGGGCATGGCTGTTTTGCGTGTGCTAACTTGTGAAATCATGTGAGCTATTTCTTACATTCCTTCAATCAGCCCTCCTTAGGAAAATCCACGTACTCAAACTACCAAGTTTTTTTATACAGTGTTGCTGCTTATTTTGCTAGTTTTTATGCCTTTCAGTCCTCCTGGGATTCAGGGTTGCATCAGCTGATTTGCACTTAGGTGTACGTTAAATGTTCTATAGCATCTTGTGCAAAGATTTACTATGTTATAACTCTCTGTAAAGCTTGCCTTTAAAAAAACAAACAAACAAAACCAAACAACAACAAATTATCTTTGTTATACCATCTGCATTGCTCTCAGCTCAGGCTTTGGATCATCAGGTTAACTGACAAAATAGTAATATTCTTGCTTCTCAAAACTTGAATCCAATACTTATTTGGCAGAGAACATTAGTAATAAATATATTTTTCTATAAATACACTCTCTAAATAACAGAAACAAGACATTAAAGATTTTTGATGTTTGCCCTTTGTGATCCTCTAGGAAAACCACGCTGAGGGCTAAGAACAAAAACCTGCCTTATGTAGAAGCTTGTGCAGTGCTAGGGAAACCAACAGAAACAAGAACTGGCTTTCTTGAATTGATGTAGGCTTATTGGTTGCTTACATCACTAGTTAATTCTTTACAGTGGCTTAAGAATGGAATAACTGTGTTTTAAGTGTTTTTAAAGTAAAAATTTAAATATTGAGATAAGTCTTTACATCTTATTCTCTGAAGACTACAATATAAACATATCAAACTTGATCTGGGTTTTTTTTTGTACTTTTTTTTTTTTTTAAGACCTATTGAGATGGTAGTTACTGTATGTATATGATCAATAGTCTTCAAAATAATTTCACCAGTGACTTCATTAATCCTATTCAAAATGCAGTGGCAAGGGGAGAAAAAGAAAAAAAATATCACTAAAGAATAATTAGCAGAATGAAATTGAGTTAGTAGGTGTGACATCCAATTATTTTCTGCCCTGGAGATAAATATCAAGTGAAGGTTGGATATTACAGCTTCAGTGTAGCACCTCTGCTTCTTCCGAATCAGTCGGAGTGAGAAGTAGCCATGTTGTGTGAGGAAGAAAGATTGTGTCTCGGATATTGCAGCTAACACGGAGTTTGGTTCAGGCGTGCGTGAGCCACTTGTGATTGCTGCTTTAATGAGGACTTTTCTCCGTTAGAATTCCTGGTTTGTGGCTCACTACGTGGGAAGTTTAATTTTGATAGTCTTTCTGCTCTGTGGAGGAAAACCATTCCCGGGTGGGTGTTATCGCAGGAAGGTCAAATGCTGTATTTGCAATTATGCTATTGCCCAAGTGCACTGCTCAGCTTTTTGAAAGACTCGTGTGTTGCAACACAGCATCCTTGAGGGCTGACACTGAAGCACAGGATTGCTTCCATGCACCCGAAGATTTCTTCTAGGCTTTCCTACTAAGAAAGCAGCTTTAAATACAGTTGTGCTTCATATTGTGACTGATTGAGCTAACACAGCTGTGTGATAACTGGATCCATTGACGGGTTGGCATGGGGTGGAAAAGCTGGACGTGACAGACTGTATCAGATTAGCTCTAAGTGTGTAATAGACCTTATCACATGCATTGGAACTAAATGCAGTCTTCTGCAATGCTTTAGCCTGTTGTAGACATAGCTTAATCTGTGAAATGTGAGAGGTTTTCTTTTCCCTTAATTTAAAAAAGAAGAAAACATATTGCATTTAAAAACCTTAGTGGGCTTTACTCTAGCCTTGTTTGGAAATACTGTGTCACTGCCTCAACTTGATACTATGCTTACGTTGTGTCCATGCACCCTTGTTTTAATTTCACTGCTACCTTGGGATATATTTGATACATTTCATTTTTGCTAAGAAACTGCCCTGATTTATTTCTCTTTCATGAGACTACAGGTATCATCTTATTTTTCCCTTTCTTGTTGGTTGCTTAGTGTAGTTCAGTTAATTCCTGGACTTCTGACAAATAAGCTCATCACCTATTAAGAAAAACTCAACTGCTTAGGTAGTTAGCTGTCAAAAACAATATCACAAATACCTTGTCCATGTAAATTACAGTTTATAGAAAATTGAGTGTTGTTGAAAAGCGTCATTACTAAACAGATGTAGAACTGGGTTAGGCATTTTATGTAGGCTGTATAATTATCTGTTGGAAATAAATGAAAAATGCTGTTAAGAGTTTTTTATATCTTGTGAAAATGACCTATTTCTCACAAGCTAGTTATTCTTCCACTTCATGTTTTTAACTTCATGTTGAATTTACCATTTTCCAAATGTACTATTTATCTTTGAACTTCTACATTATATAACTTGTGCAGCCAGCACTTTTTTGGGTGAGAGAGGTGGTTTGTTGATGTGTTTGTATAGCTGTAAGAATTTAGTGATACTGATGAGATGCAGAAGTGTTTATATTGGATTCTTAGAGTAGTTGTGGTGTTACTTCTAATAAAGTACCTTACTGTTCGTACTCGGTTCTCAAATTGTGTTATTTTAAATGCAGATGCATGGTGCAGACAAGTGTTTTTTGGAATGAGACTGGAGAGGATGAAACTTAGTTCACTTGTTGGGGATATAGCACAGTCATTCACATCTGAACAATAGACACTTGATTTGAAGCAGTAAAACTGTAGAGGTGAAGAGGCACTGATACAGTGGTGAGGAAGTTGGCATCATTCATTTGAAGGCGGAAAACTTCTAGGTTAATGGGAAAAACCCCTCCTCACACAAGTAGTCTTGACAATGGGTAGTTGCTTTAATGGAATTTAAGGGGATGCATTTTGTATTTGGTTGGTTTAGGTGCAGTTTTCAGTTCTTAAAGCTTTTATTTTCCATATGTTTGGGTCATTAGTTTTACTAGTAACTAGCTTAAGTGGTTGGTTGTTTCTTGGAAATAAACACAAAAGAAGTAATTCTGTAGGACTTTAATAAATGTGAACGAGGCAATGATCCATGCTTACTGTTATTGAGATGCTACTGTATCTAGAACTAGTGCAAGCAATCTGATGTTAATGGTGTCTTGGAATATTTTTTCAGGCTTCTCTGTGTAGCTGGAATAAGCACATAGAGTGGGGGAAATTTAGTAGACATTCATTGATATGCAGGAAATGAGGTTTCTAAACACTTGTTCATCTGTGCAAATGAAATTCCATGTGTGTTTTAAAACTGTTTTAAAACCCAGGTCTATAGCATATATGTTTTTACACATAGAATTCACATGTAGGTGCAAATTGATTTTTTTTTTTATTTTTTTTTTTCACTTGTTTGGAGGGAATAAAGGCAGTTGTGACTAATGTTAATCATTTGCTTTTTCTGGGGGGATGCAAACTTTCTGTCACTTCATAATTACAGTGAGTCTCCATACTGTGTAGTTTATTTAAATTATAAAAAGGGGGCAGAAGAAAAAAGGAGCAAAGCATTGCCTTAAGTAAAGTCAGCCAAAAGTAAAAGCCGTATGACATATGATACTTATTTCAAACTTTCTCTGAAACCTTAAGTAGACCTTTAGTTGTGGAAGAAGGATGTACTGGATTTTATACATTTTCACACTCTTCCAGTAGGGTAAGTACTAACCAGCAGTCGTAGGAAAGACTGTCATTCTTTACTAATACAGTTTTTCTGTCCAGTGACATTTTTGCCTGAGACAAAATGAATTCAGGGTCATATTTGCTTGCTATTTAAATGAAAGCAGTTCCTTGGTGTTAATGCTCTGCATGTAGAAAAATGGTCTACTTGAAGTAAATCTACAGTATGAGAAAAGGGAGAGGGTGACTAGATGGGCCCTTATCACAGTTCATAGTTTCATGTTTAAAGTACAATCTGCCCTAACATTTAAAAATATTAAGATTAATGACTAAAAGTTACAGTGTAATATATATTGTATAAGTATTGGCATAAAAGTACCGACAAGTCAGTATGGAGTAATTTAAATAATTACTAAATACTACATCGTCAAGCGCTTGGAAGGGTTTTGATAAGAACTTCCCAGTTTAGGCAACAGACATTTTTCTTTCTGAATTCAAGGAGACCTGGCAGGTCTCAGTACTTCACGGAGATTGCAGAGCAAAGAGCAGTGGTGGAGACTTGAGGGGAAAGAAGTGCAGTAGTCAGTGAAAGGCAGGTGTTTAAAACTAGCAACACTGGTGCGTCATCCCACCCACCTCCCAGAACACCCAGGTTAGAGCTCTCACCTCTAGCCTGTTAGCAACAGAGTTCAGAAATGCACTGCTCTTTCACTAGTAGTAAACCCAGAAATCTTTAGTCTGGCACTCAGCTTTACAGGCTTTTACTGGCCCTACCTACACAGGGGATGTGACTTTCCCCAATGAAAGCACGCTTAAATCCTGCAGCATGTAAGAGCATACAAATCCTGAGGCGAGGAAGTTTTCTAGCTGTGAAGTCATTGTTCTCCAAAAGGAGCTCACCTCTTATTTTTAGATAATTCTGAAATTATTGCTATTACTTTTTTTTAAAGGTTAGGAGATTGTGTCATGTTGACCACATAAGTCCGTAATCAGGACAGGTTTATTCTAATAGCTGGTAGTCTCCTAATTGGAGTCAGCCACTAATATAATGGCACATTTTTTCCTGGTAGCCAATTTCACATGTAGCTTCAACTCCCAGGAAGAGCAGCAGCATAGGAACTAAGGAATACTTGGGAACAGGATTTCATTGTCTGTTCGTATATTTGTAACCTGGAATTTCTGGTAAGACTTTGTGGGCTTTCTTTTCCCTCTCAGTTGTCTTCAAGCATCCATTTTAAAAGAATCAAGCTTAGTTATTACCTTCTGGACTGAAAATCCACTCTTTCCCCCTACATTCCTTTTAATTAAGTTGATACAAAGTACTTGCTTCTACTAGTTTTTAAATATTACTAATGTTTATAGACTTCAAATTAATTGAGTATGTAACTTTAGTTCACTGAATTTTCAGAGTTGGAAGAGACCATAGAGATCATCTAGTCCAACTCTCCTGCTGAAGCAGGATTGCCCAGAGCATGTCACTCAGGACTGCATCCAGGTGGGTCTTGAAAATCTCCAAAGAAGGGGACTCCGCGACCTCCCTGGACAGCCTGTTCCAGGGCTCTGTCACCCTCACTGTGAAGAAGTTTTTTCTCATGTTTGAGTGGAACCTCCTATATTCCAACTTATGCCCGTTACCCCTCGTCCTCTGACTGGCAACTGCTGAAAAGAGTCTGGCTTCCTCCTCCTTCAACCCACCCTTTAGATACTTATAGGCATTGATAAGGTCTCCCCTCAGCCTTCTCTTCTCCAGACTAAAGAGTCCCAGTTCTCTTAGTCTTTCTCCATAAGGGAGATGCTCCAATCCTTGAATCATCTTTGTTGCCCTTCGCTGGACTCTTTCCAGTAGTTCAAAAGTATCATTTTACCAATAAATTGTTTTCAGGCCCCAGTTCGTTCAATATTGTAGCTGGGGTATGGAAAATATGAGAGTGGTTAAATGGTTTGTCCAGTTCCTCAAGGGCTAGCTGTCCTTTCACAGATTAGCAAAATACTGTTGTGTTAGGAAATTAAATACTAATATCTTGTCTCTTTTTTAGCTCTTCTTCCCAGTTGGGAATCATTTGGTTAGTCCTTAACAAGTGCAGATGTTATCTGTAAAATGTTGTTGTAAGGGGTGGGGAGAAAGCATAACAGATAGCGTGCTTTGATAAAAGGGGAAAAGCATGATGTACAGATACATTGTAATTTATTGTTTGGCTCTTTGCTGGTTTTTTAATATTCTGGCTTTTTATGCAATATGCATCAGCCCTTGCAAGTGAGCTACTTTTGGCTGTCAATTTGACAAATGGTACATTTTAGTTTTTAAAGCTTATTTGTAACTTCATAGAGTCTTTGAATATATTCTTTTTCAGTAGTGTGTCTAAGGTGCTTTACCATCACTTAAAATCTTTGAATATTCACAAATATTTTTGTTCAGTTTAGGCAATTTCACTGTAATGTTCTTACATCTTAAAGAGAAAAACGTAACATGACAGCGCACTATAGGCAATGTTGGATTTTTTTTCGCCCCCCCTAAGAATTAGGTTTTAATACATCCTTATAGAATATTGAAGGACTCTGTCAAAGTCTGTATTTTTACTGTACCATTCTTTGGCTTCTCACTATGATTGGTGGGTTATTGAAACACAAGTAGCTATTAAGATTGATCTTAGAGATATCTGCTTCAGTAGATGAAAGGAGCCTGCTCTCCTGTGGGGAATTAATATGTAAAATCAGTTTAAAAGAAAAAAGTGTCCATCTTTAAATTGTGTTCTTTTGTGTGTTACCAGTCACCAGGCTCTCATTACTGACCTTGTTCCATGTTAACAGGCTGTAGGTTCTGCAGTGAAAACATCTGTAGTGGAGGTGCTGGTTACCAGATACCCACTGTTCTTGCACAGTGGCTTCTATAGTTCTGTGATGGCAGTATGAAAGGAAATCAATTGAAATTCAGTCACTCCCAACATTCAGCATGGGGAGGGGTTGTAGAAATTCAGATATGGTAAATGCCAGACACCGTTTATCTTATGTGATTTATGGAATGTCCCTGAAAACAGAAAAAAAAAAATATTTTCTATCTGATGCCTTTGGATCCTGATTTGGGATTTTTTGATTGTACTATTAGAGAGAGAAAATTAAGTTTGTAGATTCCTCTCCTATTAATACAATTACTCTTACATGGTTAGAATTGCCTTGCAATTCTTTATAATTGCAGCTTGTTTGCCTTTCCCTGGTGACACCAGTATCAGGTTATGGCTGTGTATATCTGACAGCACATGAGAAGCTGATGTGTGCTCACTTCTGGCTGGAGAGAGCTCTGCTAAGTTTCTTCCTAATGCTCCTCAGCATGTGGGTTGTCTCTTATAAAGCCAGTCATGTCTTGCTGTGCCTGTGCACTTCCAGAGCAAGACTAACTTGTGCTCTGCTGGGTCAGTGCATACAGAGAATTCACGGGTGCTTGTCAATGCTGGCTCCTTAGACTTTGGCTGAGCAGCTTGCAAATGCAGGTATCTAAAGGATACCATTTTTCTGAAAAAAATGGGGAGAAGGTGGCGGGGGAGAAAAAAGGAGAAGGTGTCTTAACCTTTTTTTTTTTTTTTTTTAAACATTTGAGGCTGCTTTTGTGCTTTATTTCCAACTTCTACACTCTCTGGTTTCATAGGAGTGTAACGCTGAAGATCCTGGTTGGCTGATGTCCCATGGATGTCTGGGTTAGCAAGGGTACGGTGTATTTTTTTTGTCAGCAGTTCCTGGAAAAACAGTAGCTTGCAAGTACACCTAATTATCCTCCTCATTGCAGATGGGTTTTTTGCTTATTAATGGTTAGTCATCATACTTTTTCTAAATAAACTATGAAGCCATTAAAGTAATGTTAACAAAAAATACTTGGGTAATCTCATCAGTCTGTACTTTTTCCAGTTCAGGATCCTGGCCATATATCTTGTATCCATAACAAAAGCTTCTTGAAGCAGTATTAGGAGTGTTTTCACATTAGAAGGCCAGATAGTGTTATTTATTCATACCGGCAGTGTGATGTCTTGGCTTCATAGTTTAAGCTTTTTTTTTTTTTTGTTGGAGGACAGTGTCTGTGTACCCAGAATTTTTGCACCACTGACTTTTTTTTTTTTCTTTAAAAGCCCGTTACCGTTTTCTTCAAGAGTTGAAGTGGCATGTCCTGCATTCCACTCTGGCATTAAAATATCCTGTTTTAATTGCCAAGGATATGTGTGTTTATGCTGCATTATGTCATCGCAAATGATACCTCCCTGAGGACAAAGGCAGAAAACCTGAATGAGGAAAAATAATAAAATAGTATCCCTTTTGTTAGGTGGTAAGAAAGCTCTGCAATCTGTCAGAATCCATTTGTGCATACCTTTCCTCTGTGTGTCTGAAGTGTAGGGAGAATACAAAGGAAATAGGTTTTCAGAACACCAGTGAACTTTCTTGTGTTTCAAGCTGTTTCTATTTTCTTCTTCTCCTGATAAGTGGATAACCTGACTCTTTACCAGTGATACTTTTCACTTCCCCTGCTGCCCCAAGATCCCTCAAGATCAGAGTTAACACTTGCATTGAATTAAATGCTTCAGTGAAGAACATGAGTTTAAGTCTCAATGAATGATAAAAATGGATGTAGAAGGACCAGCAGCACTGCACAGGAGACAGTTAGATTGGAGTGTTGGTGGCTAAGTTCTTTAGTGTTACAGGAGGGAGTAAATAAAATTAAATAGCGGATGTTTTGTTGTGTTCCCTCCTCTACGTCTGAGCTATGTTCATTGCCTGCAAAGTTTTTTTCTTTTCTTTTTTTTCACTCATATGTTAAATAGATAAATCAGTTTTCAACTAACTGGGTTAAGACCTGTAATGTATGTCTCAAGTTTTGCAAGGAAAAAGCTAAACTCGGATCTCAAAATATATCAATATATCTGTGCTTTCAAAAGAAATTAAAGAGTGAAAAATAATTTCTGTCAAATGTTCCCATGTTTCTGAATGTGCCTTGAACATCTTAATGAAGCAAATGCTTTAATTTTTGGGTTAACTCAGTGTTCATGCTATAGAACAACTATAAAAAGAAGTCCAAAGCTGAACTGTGAAGTGCTATTTGAGTGAGACCGAGTAAACCTTGCATGTTTGTTAGCAGCTTCAAAACTCATTCTAAGACTTCCTCAAATTCTAAACTTCAGTCTTTATCCAGCAGACATGTTTGCACACCGTTAAGCCTGAGTTAAGCCACATTTATTTCAATGAGAGCACACTCAAGCCTGCAACTCTTCTCACTCCTGAATTCATTATCTTGTTTTAGCTTTTGCTCATTAGATTTCATTCTGATGCTTCTGTTTGGAAGAGTTATACTCAGAATTGGGTATTTTCAATATGGGTTATTTTAAGATCCGATTGCATTATAATTTTTACCTTGGAAAATTTAAGGAGGTTTAACAGTACTATTGTACCTGCAGGATGCCACTAATAGTAGCAGTAGTCTCAACCTGGACATGCAATTTTTTTTGTGCAGAAAGTCAGTGGTATTATTATGGTTGGTTTCAGTAACATAGCTGTTGTAATGAATTTTCCCATGTTTATACGAATAGTTAGGAGGAGGAGGGGTGATATTTCTCTTCGTTAATGGATTTGTTTTGGTTTGGTTCTTTGAGTTTGGGTTAGATGGGGTTTTTTGTGTGGTTTTGTGTGGTTTGTTGTTTTTTTTTTTCTTTCAGGAGGCTAACTGGGAATTAGTACTATCATACAAATAGATTTCTGAAGATATTGCATGAATATGAACCCAGGCTTCCATAGGTGAACTCTTAACTTTCTAGCAGATCTGAGGGAATGTGTTTGGTATGTGATTTGCTATAATAGAATTGCTTAGTTACCTGGCTGGTATCACCTGGCTGCAGACAGGCAGTCCTCTCCTGCTTTTATCAGCTGCAGTCTGCTCAGGGAGTTAGAAAGCTGTACGGAGAACCTTATTTCTACTTAAGTTCCTTTGATTTTTGTGGAGGAACATTAATAATAAAATGTGGTAATTTGGGAAATTAACTTCCTAATATTCTGAAGTTGTTAGGAATAATGCATAAAGCATAATGAGGTATATGGAATTTAAATAAGTAATATAATTTAAGATGCTGCATTTCCAGAGGTCATGTTAATTTCATAGGAAATTTAATATCTGAATAACTCACTGTGAAGACTGAAAATACTTAGAAATTATTACTTCAAAAAGTTTTATGGTATGTTGTGAGGGTTGCAGAGAGATTTCTTGCCCTGATCTTCATAATTCAGGAGTGTAAATAACAGGGCATATATTTTTCTCATGGCCTTTTAAACTTAGTCTCTAGAGTTATAAAACAGGACCCAAAACCTCTGGGTGGCTACTTAATTTTTAAATATGTTGACAATGTCAGCAGAGAAAGAAGAGGCTTAAAAACTTATATATATCTGTTTTACATGCTGTGGAATTAAAAGTAGATTTAGTTATTTTGCCTTTTTTTCTTTAAAAACAAACCAAAGTGATATTCTACACAGTCAGAATTGAATTACAATTCTTGAGAGAGTGCAGTTTATTGACAACTTGTGTGGAAAGTTATTTTAAATTGTATGATGGTTTGCTGATGGAAGGTTAAAAAAACCCCACAAAACAGCTAACAAAGCCAAGAGCTCAAGAGTGGGTGAAGAATGCAATGCTAAGGGCTGCTCTTCCACTTTTGCTATTCATTTGATTAATATGGGGGGGAGTAATTGTTCACCAAAGAAATCCTTGTTTTGAAAAAATAATTTTTTTCTGTTGCATAGGTGAGAATAACGCAACCACATGATGTTGGGATTTACCTGGGTAACTTAGCAACGCTATGTATAGGCTACTTGGTTTGATGCTGCTTTTAGTTCTAGGCTGTCAAAAATAAAAAAAACCCAAACAAACAAAAACCCAACCCAAGCCCCCCAAAACAAACAAACACCCCAGGATAAGCTTGTGGTCTTATGTGGAGGAGAACCTACCATGCTAGAGCAATAGATATGTCAAAAAATAAGATAATAAGGTGCACTCTTGAGAGCAAGAGTGCTCAAGACACTTTGCAGTAGTAGATATTATTGTTCTTGTTTTACTCATGGGAAGATGATACCAGGTTAGTGACTGTGTACAATAGAATCTAATGTGAAGGGGTTAAACCTTTGTAAGAAGTCATGACTTTCTGGCTGTTGCAGTGCAGTCCTCTTGCCTCTAGCTAAATTCTGGACTGTATAGGATAATAGACTATTGAGAATCTCCATCAGTAGTGAAGCTATAAAAAAGTACTTTTTAGTGACTGAAGCCTGCGTCAGCATGAGATTTAGGTTAGTAGAGTGAAATTCCTTTTTTTTAGCTGGGACAAGCAAATACCTAAAAATGTAATAATTTTGGCAGATTTAAAAGGAAAAATGTTGGATATTGTAGATGACAGGGGTTTTATTTTAATTTTTAAAAAAGGTAATTAAAGATGTAATGAAGGTTCTTAAAACTCTTAAAGGGCTCTTACACATTTTAGTGTCAAGAAAGATTTCTTCTAGTACTATCAATCCAATAGTAACTATATAATTGGTTAAAGAGAAGCAATATTCTCATGAAAGATTTTGCTTTAAAGATCTATGGATCAGAACAGTGTTGTGTGTGTGGATATGGGGGAGTTTCCTACTATAACTCCTGTGGAAAGCAGACAGAAGGCTGGCTCGGGGACAGCTGGCGTAGTGGGGTCCCTTGGGACTGTCTATAATAAGTCCCGGTTCGCTGGCTCGAGAGCAGTTCATTCAGCACGCGCTGAAAGCCTGAGCTGCGGCATCGCTGTGGAGGCAAGACAGGTTAAAAAGGGAAGGCAAGATTTTAAGCATCATTACAATTTTTCTAATCTACCTGTAATTACGCTTTTAGCCTGATATAATCAACTTGCAGCCTCTAAAATGTCCTGTGTATAATTCAGATCTATTCAGCGCAAAATTAGAAGTACATTTCAGTGCTGACTGAATTTGAAGATGGAACTAAAAAAACTACAGTCTTATTTCAGTTAACTCAAAAGTGATGCTGTGGTGCTGGTGAGACATGTCCAGCACCTTTCGAATATCTCTCTACGTCTCATTTTCCAACTCCAAACTCCACTTGCAAGTCAGAAAGACAAGTTATTTGTAGGATGAAGATGACTTGTGTGATCTTGTATCACAAAGAGAAAGTACGTTGCTGTGGTGGCTTTGTTGCCAGGTGATTCCCATTATTTGTACCATACCGTCACTAGACATAGAGAAATTATGAAATTATTTGGTTCATTTCTAACAATGTTGCCTTGAAAAGTTGGAATAGAACCTGCAATCTTAGAACATAGCACTAAGCTTAGTTTTGAAAGTTTTTTTGATTAGATTGGCTCTGAATAAAAGGATTCATGTGTGCAATCAATTGGAAATTTCAGTTCAGTTGCTCCTGTGTAAGTGTTCCTGGTGTGCTTTCTGTCTCCCGTTTCATGTGACATGCTTTTTGACAGTCTTACAGAAACACAGCTCAGCAGACGTTAAACCTGAACTAGATTGCTTTATTCTTCTAACCAGTGATAAAACAGAGTGGTTATGAAAATAATAAGCTGGCAACAATGAAGGAAAACACAGCGCTCAAAATTGTGGTGTGGAAGCTGGGAACTCCTGAGCATTCTGTGTAACCGGGGTCTCGCCTTTGGTATTAGCGCTGCTTTTAGTTGACATCATTGTGCTACTGTTTACATAATGTTTATATATGGTTTACCAAGCTTCACTAAACCTGGGTCATTAATTTTTATGATTGCTGTTCTTAAAAAGTAAAAGCAAAAGAGCTTCAGTTGTTCTCTCACAAACTGTGTGTAATACCTTCTGTGGTAAAGTGCCATAAAAAACCATCACTTTTAGTATGGAAGTGTTTGAACCTGGCAAATCTTTGCAGCGCTTGTGACGCACACACCTGGTTTTTAACACTGAAATCTTGAGAATTAACTCATCATCAAAGAATGGTAAGAGCAGAAGAGAGAAAGGTAAAGCTGGAGCAGAGCCTTTTTTCAGGAATAAAGAATTAATGAATGACAATTGACTTTAAGCAGAGAATTTCTGGGGATCATTACATTTCCCAGAAGGCAAAGTCAATTTGCCTTTGGCTTGTGCCTTAATGTAACGAGAACAAGTAGTAATTTTACAGACAGACAGTCCCCTAGAGGATCCTAATTCTTAATTGTATAAAAGTTCTAATTGTTCCATTTTTAAGTGCTATTTAAGTTGTGCATGTAACTTCATTGTGGTGTGAACATCCTGCATTAGTGTAAGTGAAGCAACTACATCTCACAAATACTACTTAAAAAAACAGAATTAAGGACACGTTAAGAACGTGTGAGATGAAGGATTTCACATGCTGAAATACGTATTTATTTTTTTTTAAACCCTGTTAATGCAACGTTTACAGGTTCCTTTATCAGCTGTTGTAGTATGCTTTTCTCCCTGAGATTGCATCAGCAGTTGCTTGCTTAATAAGGCTTCAATTTGATTAAGTCACCAAGGAATGTTAGTGCAAAGTTGTTAAGATGAGTGATGCTCTTTGTTATTGAAAATGATTCCCCAGCAAGGTGTTCAGACACATGGTGTTGCTGGTCATAGCTGGTCAGAGACTCTGATATCACAAGTCCAGGAATGAAAGGTTGGAAAGTAACGAGAAAGCTGAGACTGAGGGAGCTGCTGTGCTTTCAAGCCTGTATTCTCTTCACGCGTCTGCTCTCCTGTGATTCTCTGAGGAAGGGTTTAGGAGTGATCCATCGGTTGGGCCTTGGTACACGTCTCTTAAAACCTGTGTTCTGGAGGAGCATGGACTTGCTGGGTAGAACACTCAGTTTCAAACTGAATTTATTTTGCATAGAAATGCAACATTGTGAAACAAATTTTCCATTTGGAAAACATTTGTTACTTTGTTAATGAAAATGGTGGTTTTTAAGGTCTGTTGACAGCACCGAATAATAAGAGTGAAACAGTGTGAGTTTTTGGCACAATGATTGGAGGACTGTTGTTTCAAGATTTTTTTTTTTTTTTTGGCTTCCATGCCACTTAAATCCTGAAGCTAGTTTTTCTGCAGTATTTTTGACTAGAGAAGAGAAAAGCCCTGTACAAATTTCCTTGTGCTGTCTTGTTTTATGCTTCCAAGGCCAATGGTAAATTCCCGGCAACTGAAGTCTGTCTTACATTCCAATTTCTTAAACTACTAACTGAAAAAAATATATTGGTTCCTAAGTCAAATATCAGAAGCAGAAGAAAGAAGAAAAGTGTCAGGCAGACAGTCTGCATGTCTTGGGAAAGAGGCACCTTAAAACACTCAAAGCAGGAAAATCAGGGTTCTGACACCTGCTTACGATGACGTTCATGTTACTGAAAGAAAATGGGCATTTATTAATAATTCTTGTTATTATAAACTGTGGAATATGCATTTAGCTTAAAGGGGTATTGGAGATGCCTTCTTCCAGTGTGTTCTGTGTAACTGCTTCACAGTAAAACAGGCTGTAAGAATTTAACAGATCAGTTAAGACACTTTAATCAACAGTTTAACTATGTAAGGTACCTAAAAAAGCAGTGTTGAATAAGGAATGAGTGATAACTACTTGGATATGTCTTAAATGGAATAGAATTTCCAAAATCACTATAAATAAGAAAATTAAGGAACTATCTACCATTTAAAACACCAAAACATCAAAAACATGTTCTCCTATCATTATTCCAGGAAGATGCCACGAACTTTGAATAAAAAAAATTAAAAAACATGTAAAAGAAATATTAGCAGTATATTTCATTTAACAGAACATATATATACTAGTAAAATGTATTTTGCAATTTGGCTTTTGCTTTGAGGATGTTGATACTTTCCTGATACATTGTTAATATGACTAGATAGTGGATATATAACGCTCCTAATGGTTCTTTGTTTTGATCATATTATAAATCCGCCATACATCTTTCGGGAGTCTTTAACGCATTTAAAACACACATTTGTTAATACTGTGTTTACTAGCTAAGAAGAAAGAAGAACAAAACTTAATCAGCACACTTAGACTGCTGCTTCAGCATGAAGAATCTCCCCTTTCATTGCAGTTACTGATTTCTAATTGGAAAAGTTAAACTTCGAAATAGTAAAACAGCTGTCAAATTTTTCATCTCCTGAATGAATTTAGTATAATTTTACTGTATTTAAAGCTAGCTTATAACGTGTATTGTATATCTTCATACCTCTGGTGCAAAAATGTTTTTGAAATAAGCTTCAGTGGACAAATTGAACATGTTTTAGGAAATCTATACAACTAAGTAATTAAAGTCAGCGATCTCTAGGAGCGAGTTCATTGTATTAGGAACGGTTCTAATATCACTGCGATTTAGTGTTTTTCAGAACAAAGAAACCTGGCCAAGTTTTTAGCATAGCGCTAGCATGATTTTATTCCTGAAAAAAAAAATATGGAAAATAATAATATAATTGTATTAGTTCAGTGACTAACAGTCTAGTAGTTGGTGGGTTTGTTTTTTTTTTTGTATCAAATGGGCTATTTCACAAGCCTGAGCTCTTCAATATATGATGGACTGCACCAGTTAGGCAGGGGAAATCACAAGTGCAGTATTTAGTTAAAACAACAACCCCCAACCTCTCCTTCCCCCACGTTATTTATCGTAAGTGACTGAAAGCTGGCTCCCATCCCTAGATGCAGGAAGCTCTTCAACTGAACTTCAGAAATGTCACTTAGTAGAAATAAATGTAACTTTATTTGTGGACATCAATTTCTCTCCTTCAGAATGCTTCAACAATCATTCCTTTGTTTGAAATAATTACAAACATCCTCTCTGGATGGCAGAACAAGGTGGGACAATTACTAATCGTGGGTTCACTAAATTGGACCTCTTAAAATAGCTATTGAATTGCTCACTAAGGTGTCTCACAGTCCGGCTGAGAGGACGGGCTGCGTTAAGCTTTGCTCAATTGTTTTATTTACAGGCTTTTGAGATCATTCTCTGGTTATTCTGAACTTCGCCAGTAACCCTACTGAAGTAAATTATTTTGGAGCTGTTTTTCAGAAACTCTTAAGATTCAGTCAGTGACCTGAGCAATTAAAAAGAACGTTATGCTTAGTTTTATTTAGCAGTAAACTTCTACATTAGTTTTCAGATTCATTTAGAGTTGCATATCTATGGCAACTTGTTTGATTAAAATTCCAGATGTCACAGTTGTGATATAGAAGAAGCATTAAAGAAAGAAATGCAAGAGGTTATGGTTAAGGAAGATGATGAACCTGATTTTGCTCCTACCCTTTCAGACTCAGGAAATGTGTTAGTACATTAACTGTGTGTAGACACAGTTATCATGGATCCATTATAGCAGATTACCACTTTTTTCTAAGGGTTTCAGTTATGCTGGAGTATCTGGAATTTAGACAGATAAAACTGTTATTTCTCACAAATGAATCAGATGCTTGACAGTCAGTTAAAACTTAATTTATGTGGGGGATATGGAGAGTGAACATGGCAGAATTCCAGATTTTACTGTTAACTTATTCTGTGACTCCTGATGGGCATCTCAGCCAATGAGCCCCCAAAAGGAGACGGGCTGCTGATGCAGACGTGAGATAAACTCGTTGTCTTTTGGGAGCTAGAACAAGCTACCCTTGAGCATAATCCATAGCAAAGCCCAAAATTTGCTTTCTTTAAGGAATTTCCTGGTAGCCTTAGGGAGGGTATTAATAGAACTTCTCAAGCTTAACCTTGTTATAAGCCTGTAATGCGGCACTTGTTCATTCTTTAAAGTCAGAAATTTTAAGGAGATTAATATGAAGGCTAACGCAGCCTAGCCTGAATCAGGATTTATGCTGTTGTCAGTGTCTAGTTAATTAAGTAAAAGTTACTTGTTTTGGTAAAATGTACATTAAACCTCAACAGTAGTTTTAGTTGCACATTTGTCCTTAATTTATGTTAAAAAATGCCAACAAAAATTGCTGTATAAATTCTTTTGATATCTTTGGCATTATTAGAAACTTAAAGGTTTTCAGTGAACTTCATCTCTTATTAATTATGATAGGTGTTGGTTTTGGTTTTTTTAATTCAGAAATAACAAATCTACTATTTGGTCTGGACTGTGTTTGAATAATCTTCTCTGGAGAGTTTTTAGGGTGTGCAGAGGCAGAGGAGGGGGCAGTATGGTCTAGGGTGAAGAGAACTACGAAATACAAAGACTAGCAGATAGCATGGAGAGAAGGGAACACTGCTGCAAGATGCCATGGGCTGTTGGACAAGAAGTTGCTGGATGATATGTTGAAGAAATGGACAGATCTTACTGAGGCAAGGAAGTTTTGCTTTTGCAATGCAGAGAGTCATGAGGATAGGAACAGAAATGAAGATAATTGTAGCAGGGGAAAATGTTTATTTTAGATCTTGAACATAAATGTTGTTTATAAATTAAAAGTGAAGGATTATTGAGTGTTGTTGCATCGCTTTTTTTCTTTTTTCCCCCCAATTCTGATGTTGGAAGGAGAAGACTAACTTTTGTGATGCTTTTTGTGTAGTATGCAGTTAGCTAATTTTGAATCTCTTCTGCATAGGAAAATTCTTATGTGACTTGCACTCTGCAACTATTGTTTTGGTCCTTGCAATGTAAACCCAGCTGGAGTGTGAGAAGGCTTTAGCTTTTGGTACCGACTCTGTCCTTCAAAGAACTTTCCTTGGGATTAAGCAATCAATATGATTGTGTGTTCTTGGGTCTTCCCTTATTTATCTTGTGTATCTTCTAGCTAGGTTCCATCAGCTTTTGCTGTACAGCAGAGCCACATTGACATTTTATATTACCGCAAGTGATGTGTGTTCTTTTTTTCTGGGCTAACAGATAAGAAAAAACTAACTGAAGTTATCAAATATGACATGGAGTAAATATTGGCATTATAATCAGTATTTGATGCTTAGCATTTCTAATGCTAAGCAGAAAAACACATAGTCCTTAAAGCACCGAGGCATTTTTCTAGTACCTTCAGCTCTGTGTGGTGACAAGCAGTAGCTTAGCTAAGACAGGTGTGATCCTGAAAGTGAAGGAGTCTGAAAGCCTAGTCTATAGGTGTCATTCTAGAGTCCCAGAAAACAAGTAGATGATAAAGTATGGAAGAACTTGTTTCACTGTGCAAGGTGAGAGTATATGATCATCTTGAGTTAGCTACTTGTGTCTTTCAGGAACTAAATGTAGAAGATTAAAAGGAAAGCTGTATTTGTGTTTGCAGTATTGATGACTATGGAAAATTAAATTGAATCAGAATACTTTATTTCATTGAGATTTTTACAGCTGAATGTGTGGAACTGGAGGAACTGGGCTATGAAGATCTTGTGGGAGAGGTTTTCTGTAATTGGCTCTGGGGTACATGGTCAGAGGTCAGAATTTTTTGAATAACAGATTTCAGTTTCCTTTCTTTTCTGCTTTTGTTCAAAGGGTGCAAGTAGTAACATCAGGTCAGGTTTCCCTGTTCCTTGCCCTGTGACTTAGAACAGCACCACTAGCACTATCTGATTCTAGAAGCCTGGTTACAGTTTTGGGTATGAAACAGACTACATTTTCAGTAGATCCTTTAATTTTTCTCAATTTTGTTTGGACTGGTAACACAGAATAAATTGTTCTCATCTGTGCTAAGAATTTTGAAAAATAAGACAAAGATGAACTGATCACAACTGGCCCTCTGGAACACTAGAATATTTCAGTGTGTTTCCTGTAGCACTTCAAGTAGTCCTATGCAGGCAGCAGCCTTGTGATGGCCAAGTTGCTGTTGTTTAGCCCAGCCTGTGTTGATAAAGGCACTGGCTCCTTCGTCATTGACGAATTCTCATCAAAATATCTGTGAGCTTTACAGAGCAATCAAATTCAGTGGTGTCAACTTACTCTCAGAATTTGTAAAGATTTGTATTTCTTTTATTTGGCTTAGTTAAACTCAGATTTTGAAGTGTCCTTCCTCTTCATGAGAACATTTCATAAGAGTACCATAGAGATTTGTTAAGTTTCTATTCCCATGCAAGAAGGTTTATTTTCTCACTAATTTTCAGGTAAAATACCTTTTCTAATGCCCTAGGATGAAGCACAGAGCTCTGTTGGCTCAAGAGGGATGCCCTTCCCCAGCATCCTGAAATTTCCCTGTAGTCTGTGCTTCTGCTGTCGTGTTCTCAGTGTGTTTTTGGTTTGGTTTAGTTTTTTATTCTTTTTTAAACACCTCCCCAAACCAAAAAACAAAATAAAACAAAAAAGCCTGCAAAAAGCTCCAAACTGAAAACCCCAACAAACAAAACAGAAAACCCCACGAACACCACCATGAAAAAATAACAGCAACACAGAAATAAAGCAAAACCAAAACCCCCAAAACCAACACCTTTGCAAAACCACAATAAAACAAACAAACAAACGAAACCCAACCCCACATCAAAACAAACAAACCAACTCCCCAAAAACACTGTGATCCAGCAGATTGTGTTTTTGCTTTTTTGCAAGCCTCCTGTCGCTCGGTAGAATCACCTTCACCAGGTGAGCATCCTTTGTCTGTGTGGACAACTCAAGAGGTGGTTCTTGCTACAAAGTATGTTAGGATGAGCCTCAGAGGTGGAAGTTCAGTGAAAAATCTTTCCATGTTTAGAAATTGAGCACTTCAGTATTGAAGACTGATGCTGCTTAATAAGGATATTAATAGCAGTTTCCGTTAATCTTGGAAACTTTGTTGCCATCCCACTGTGTGGTGGCCTTGAAAAGACAAGCCCAAGACAGAATTTTGCTCGAATGTTTCTGCCTGGCAACTGTTTTTTGTTTTAGTTGTAGCATCTTGGAAGCAAGAGAAATATCCAACTAATAAATACTCTAGAAAAGAGCGCCTAATACGTACTAAAAAGGTGCTTTTTTATGGGAAGATTACTAATTTTCAATGTATTCCTCTTAACGCTCCTAACATTTTGTGGTGTTCTAATACAGTGGTCAGACCTTGACAGTTTAATCTGTGATGAAAACCTTCCCACAAATGGGGATAAAGGTACTTGCTATAGTAACATACAAGGTTGTTATTCCAGTTATGAGAAAGTATGTTGTAGGTTTGGGGTAGTCTATGTGAAATACAAAATACCGCTGGAGATTTTCCTTTTCGAAAGGCACAGAACTTCCCAAATAAACTTGGCAAAATGTGACTGTCTGCTGCTACTTTGTGATCATTCAGCAATCTGTTGCACAAGGAGGAGCAGGAGGAATATTGGAATATGCCACTAATGGAGAATTCTATAGAAATTGTAGTAATAAGATGCTATAGAAACTCATTTTGGTAAACTAAAAAAATCCCAAGAATTGCCATGAAAGATATTGGTGTTTTCTTTCCAATAGTTATATTTCTTTTTCTTATGTTATGATCTAAAAGTAATTACAAAGTGGGAGAGCTCATGAAGATTTGCTAAAAAATGCAGAGCTTCCTCTTTTTGGAACAAATTGAAATTAGACATATCAATAAATGAAGAGATTTAATTTTGTATATGTATAGTCCCTGAAGCTGTTGGAGGTTTTTTTGATGCATAGCAGACAAAGTCCAGTTACATGCAGTGTGTCTTTCTGAAATTAGCAGAATTCTATTCCCTTTTTTAACCTAGCTAATCTTATTTAGTATTTTATCCTGACCTCATGTTGGAGTTCTGGTAATGGATATAGTTTCCCTGTGGCAAGAAAATTTGATACAAGTAGATATTATGATGACTTGTTGAAGAATCTTTAATAGGAAAACTTAAACAGTCAAATTTATGTTGCTAATTAAATAAGCGTCAACATAAATTGAGGAAAAGTGTTGACAGAATGTATTTTATAAATATTCTTATTTGAGTGTTCAAGTGTTGCATGCATTTTCACTCCAAAGAATCAAAATGGTGCTACTTTAGATAAGGCACAGAGGTTTTGAGTTAGCTTAGCAATAAAAGAGTTAACTTACTTTCATGGAGGGGATTAATGGCCTGGTGTTTGCCTTATTAATGTTTTGTTCTGGTATGAATGAGTATATACCCTTTTGTTTAAGAGTATTGAGCAGTTATCCACCGCAATCACATATCCTTCTCATGCAATGACCGTCCCTGTAGGACTCATCAGAATCTCTTCCTGCTGTTGCAGGCTGCTGATGCTTTGAGATGTCTCATGAGCTGTAGGGAGCTGTGGGACAGGGCCTGTGGTTAGCCAGATGCTTCTCTTTCTTTCCATGTCAGTAAGTTTCTGGGGAAGTCTTATCACTGCTTACCTCTGGTGACAACCTATAGATATAATGCATGTGAAACACTGTGGCAATAAGAATTGTTCTAGGTCAAAAAATAGGCAATCCGTGGCCCTGTGTTTCATCTGTTGACAGAGCACTCATTTCACAAAATGAACTACATAGCTGAGAAGAGGATGGTCACAACAGATAATAGATATACATGCAAAAAAGTGGTTAAATAATTTACTTTTAAAAATTACCACAACTGTGCCTGTTAAAAACTAGTACATCTACAGCTAGTGCTATCCCACGTATGTGGGATTATCCCATGTGTATGTGATGGCTGAGATTTCTTGGGTTTTAGGTTGCAGTTTCTTAGATGTCCTAGTGATTTCCATCATGCAGAGCTAGATGGAGCTATAAGATCTTCTGTTAAGAGGTACAGTGCTAGGGACTCTTCTTCCAAGTTCTCTGGTTTCTGTATTTCACTTTGGGCTGGCTTTGTCTGTTGAAGAGTTAAGATGAGTAAGCACATGTTATAGTCCATAAATGCTTGGTAAGTGAAGAGGCACTGTTTAACCGAGCCCTGGTAAGTAAGTATGCCATAGCCAACAGGCAGTCTACTCGAAAGGCACAGATTTTCATCTGAAATTTGCTCCTTTGGGCAATGAAGATATTATTAAAGTTGACAGCTGGGTTATTATGAAGGCATTGTGCATTAGGCTGTCAATGATACTGGAATGAATTGTAAATGCAACTGGCCTGCTGAATCTGCTGAAGATCTTGTAATTATACAAGGGTCAGGATAGCTTATATGATTATCTGTGTCCTGCAAAAGTAGAGGGAGGTGGTAACTAGTAGCCATTTTTCAGTAGTACCCGGGTGTGTTAACTTGCAAGTATGTTTTCCCCATTATTTCCTCCTCTTGTCATAACTGTGACGTTGGTTTGTACTGCCAAAGCATGAAAGATAGGAAAATAACATAGGAAATGCTAAATGTTTTGTTTATTGCTTAAATAAGAATTCTGTATATTGGTAAGATAGTTTAATAAAGGTCACCTTTGAAGTAGTTAATTGCAATAAATTACTGTGTTGGATACTCTAACTGGATTGCTCAGGTCTTTAGCTGTTAACGTATGCAGATAATCATGATGGTAAGCACCACAATTTGTGAAGTTTTCAAACACCACTGAAATCAATTAGATACTTTGTGGACTATTTAAGCTCTCAAAATATTCTTATTTCTCCTTATTTTTAATTTTTCTTCTATCTAGCTGTCGTTTTGACTTTGTGGGGAGCAGGAATGTGGACTGCATGTCCTTTGCAAAGGAATAGAAAATACTTTCTGCATTCCAAATTTATGTGGTTTGAATATTGCAAAAGATGCTATCTTGACAGCTCAGAGGCTGAATTTCTATCTGTAGAAAACAGACAGCACCTCAGGGAATGGTAGTGCAAAGTTTTAATCTTTTCCATGTGATTCTCATCAGCCCTGGAAGTGACCATCTTGAATGAGGTAGGTCAGTCTCTGGTCTTCAGTAGGTCTACTGGCAGTAGACAGCATTGACATCCTTGTGTATGCTCGTCTGGAATATTAAATTGGCATTGTTAGTTGCTCAGGAAGATAGGAATTGCTCTTCTGGATCAGCTGTTCTTGTTTCTGTCTTAACTTTCGGATAGTGTTCACATGAGTACAGTATTTTTCCTGACGCTGCTGCACTGTGGCAAGATACTGCCTGTATTTTACAGGCGTTAAATGCTGTTGAGCAGGTGGTGCTTGAAGTTGCATAAGATATCGTGTAACAGGACACTGAGCAAAAGCCAGCATTCTGGGATCCTGGTTTGTATATCCTGATCCTAATCAAACAATTCTTTCTCTCTAGTTTTGGATGAAGAAGTTTGTAGTGTTATATAGGTAGTGATTGGTTTGTGTCATAATGTACATAGTATTTATTGCATGTTTTCATTATTCATGGAACTACAGATGCTTTAATTTCATATTGTGAAATATGAAATATTTCATATCACACTTTAAAGTTAGTCTGTTAGATTTTTTTTTTTAAGTTTTTACAATAACGGATGGAGTATAAAACAATTAAAAAAAACCTTTAAAGAAATTTGACAAACTTCTGTAGCTGTATATCAAAACGTTAGAGTATTATAGGTTATATGTCACTGCTGTATTTTGGTTGATTGTTGTATGCCAATATTATAACAATGTGCAGCTTTAGTGTATGTATTTCTTTTGTTTAATTTGGATCAATGCTCTGCTGCAATTTTGTATGTGTATGAGAAGTTTCAGCTAATCTCATATTTTCTGTTGTGTTAATAAAAGCTATCCAAGAAGCTCAGCTGTACATTTCAATGTGGCAATATATACCAGGGTGTTTTGACAGGCATTTTGTAGTGGACAACCAAATCCATAATCACAAATAAAAACTGAATTCTCTGTGGTAGAAGTATCAGAAATCTGAGCACTGTTCTAGGCTGTTGGATATTGATGTGGCTGTGCTTCAGAGGTGTGTGTTGGATTGTGCCCAGATGAACTGATTCTATGACTTTTAAGATGAGATTTTAGTTGGTCTGTTGTAGCTCTGTCTGGCTCTCCAAGTACCTGGGTAAGAACTGGGGCAGCAGGGTGCTTTGTTGAGTATGGATATCTTGAACTGTAGACAGAGGCTGGGACCTCTGAAATGAATGGAAACCACTTGTCGTTTAAAGTCTGTAGCTGCTTCAGAATGCACTTACAGCGGTGTCTCATTGGAACAAGTGTTTGCATCCTCGGGAGAGTGAGTATTTTTCTAACTGTGAAGTGCTTGTGTTAGAAAACTAGTAAATCAGGTTCTCTGAAAGGGTCGCTTGTAGAATTGGTTACTTTAGGCAGAGGTCTTAACCCTAGCATTTAAAATGTGATATATAAAGTAGATGATGTGGATAGCTAAAGCTCTGGAATAGCCAATGTTTGGTGGTGGGTTTTGGTTTTGTTTTTAATTTTTTTTTATTTTATTTGTTATTTTATGAGGTATATAACTTGGTGAATGTGCTTGTTTTTTTTTTAACCTTTGAAGTACTTAGAAAAGTGCTTCCTTAGTAAGATTGGCCAAGCCCTTAGAACATGGCTAGCTGAAGTTAGCCACCAGATTTTATATTTTCGTAAAGGGAGAGAGCAGCAGTGGGACTTGGGTTCTTCAGGCACTTCAGTCTTTTGAGCTCTGAGGATTTGCCAAGGTGTGGTTATGGGCAACTGACTTCAGCCCCTGATTTTTTCAAAAGCTTGACATAGTCATTAAGACTCATCTTATGACCTCTTGTTCCTCCTTATTGAAGGTGGTTCTGTGATGCCTTGCTGTCAAAGGAAAGATATTATGAGGAAGTTATTATCAAAGAAATGTACGACGAGATGACCGTTTTAAGAAAAGAAAAACATTTATAGTCCTTTTTCCTTTTTAATAAATGAGGACTCGAATCTGAGTAGAAAGCAGTAATTGGTGGGTGATGACTCTGTCTTCTGTTGTTCTTGTCCTGTTCACATCTGTGTGTAAAAGTGCATGCTATAAACCTTCTAGGTCTGTAATTTTCATTGCACTAAAAATTGTAATTTAGTTATTTGCAAAGCAGGAGAGGATGTGGTATCTGATAACACTGCAAAATTATGTTCTCTCAAGTTAAAATAACAAAAATTAACAAATTCAAATAGGATTTTTTCATATGTTGTTCAGATAAAAGAATATATACACACCAGTACAGATAGTTTGAGTTCTAGAGTTTATAATCAGAATTTGCAGAGGTGCAACTCTACAGTAAAGATGTTTTGACAGGATAATTGTGTAATAGCTTGAGGTGGGCTTCAGTGTGCTTGGATTTCTTGTTTGTGGGCTCTTTTGTTGCTCCTTACAGTCACGATGAACAGGCTTCTCTTTGTGCCTAAAAGACAAGTCAGATTAAAAAAAACACCACAAAACCAACAAAAAAACCCAACGAAACAAAAATAATCTGTAAACTGCCTCAACTTTATCAGCTACATTGAATATTGAAAGGGATCTTAAATCTTACCCAGACAAGAGTCTTCCAAAATTTATTTTACTTTTCTTGGCTTCCTGTCATTAAAATTGGGATATCTCAAGTATAAAAGCTAGCTTTGTAGGGCTCTGCTTGTTCACTTGTCATCCACACCGTAATGATGTTTTCTGGTTTCCTTTCTGTATTAAACCAGAGTTCTTGTGCTTTTATTTTGATCCCTTCCCCCACATTGTTAAATGATTCATTGCTTCAAAGTCCACTTTGGAAAGTTTGGAGATGAAAAGCTGCAATTTACCAAGGTTCTCTTGCGAAGGGTGGTAGTGTGTGAAGTAGAGCATTAGTAGAAAAGCTGCCTCTGGAGCGGTAGTGACTGTGTGCGATAAGGAAGCCCCAGCTGCTCCGTTTTCTAACGGCAGAATCTGGGCAGATGTGTTGTTCACCTACAAAACACAAAGAAATGCAAGATGTGGTAAGGCTGTGTTTCCTCACTTCATTAGTGATATCCTAAATGGGACTTGTCTGAGAAAGAAGGAACATTCATTCTTTGTGCATATTTTGTCCGTGTATCCTGACGTTTGGGGTTTTTTTTGCAAATTGTCTTCATGCTAGAGTGAGATTTGTGATATGAAGTCAGATAGCTTTCCAGGATACCTTAGAGGAGCACAGCTGGTCATTGCATTGTCTGAAAAAGCAAAAAGATCGAGATCCTGGTAGTGACTTTGGGGTAGGGTGGTGGGAATGTGCAGAGTCTAAATAGGTAGCAGGTCTTCTAAAGTCTATCATGAAGGAAATTCATTGTATGATTTTAACAAGATACACTTATTTTTCTTTAAATGCTAAGGCTAGAAAAGAAGAAAATTGGAATTTGTACATTGGCTATTTGTTTCCATTATGAAAAAGAAATAATAGAGAACAGATAAAAATAGATAATCAGCAAAGTGATTTACTGCTGCATGACTACTCCTAGATTAATGTAGGGATAATGTGCTGTCTAGAGCTGGGAAGATGCTCAGAGGAAGAGTTAATGATACTTTATTAATAGTTGCTTTTATTTTGTATACTCCTACTGTCAGGCTTCATTGTCACTGTGATTATTTGTGCTGCATGTTTCTTCTAGAATTTAAGAAATCTGGTCTTTCTGGTGCACGTGTGTACACATATATCTGTGACCCTCTGTCTTAACTTCCATCCTCATAAAATGTTCTGTCATCTACCCTTAACAAAGTTTTCTGTTTTCAACAATGAGTTGGTCATGAAATTGACTTGCCTTTAAAAGAAATTTAAAAAAGAAGAAAGCAGTGTCTTTATTTCCTTTGTAATTTCCCTGGTTGATGGGGTGTGTACCCTCATGATTAGAAGCATTTCTCCAGATTGCAAAAAAGTGACAAACTTCCTTCATGTCAAAGCTGAAATTCTCATCTCCTAAAATGTGTCCCATGGCTGCAGTTTGAAGATAAGATCAATTATTGTGAGATATGCACTAATGTGTTTTGAGAGCTGGCAACTCCTTGAGTAAAAGACTCCCTTCTGTCTCTTATGACAGTTTTCAGTGGGAGGGAGGAACTGGGTGGGAATCTAAAAAACTTCCTATCTTTGGTGAAACATCCTAAAATGGAAAATGAAAACTATTTAGTTACATACAGTTCTAAAAATCTCAAACGTTGTCCCTTTTAATTATTGGGCTCTATTTTCTGGTATTTGAATGTTAGCAGTGTCAGATGCCCATCTTAGTGACACTACATATTGTTCAAATCCATTTAAAAAATCTCCGTTGTGGTTTCATAATTTGGCCTTATCTTTTATAAGGGTATTCAAGAGAGGTAAGTGAATGGAGATCTATTGGAAAGGATCAACCAAGTTGCTTTAGGTAAGGAAACGGGTTTCTCTCTGCAACGTGTGTCTCGCTCCAGAAGGAAGGATCACTGGCTTCCAAAAGGTTGGAAAGACCATCTGCTGGTGTCCAGGTTTACCGGTAGGTTCTCATCTATGAAGTCCTGATAGGACTGTAACGTACTTCCAATGATCTGGGTCTCTGTGCTGAAGAGCTTTCCTTACTAATTTTTTAAAGCTGGAAGAAATCTGCCTAGAGGCTGTTGTGTATTGTGAGGCCAGGGAACCTGAGCTCTAGAGCATGGCTGTCACTGGCGTTTGGTTGCCAGTACCAGATGAATTGGAGAAGGATCTTTGCCAGCCACACACAAAGGCCAGGCACAGTGCATGTTTAATTGGACACATACTGATGTTGAGCTGGGATTTTGGTTTGCAGAGGGAGTGACAAGACTGTGTGCTTACAACAATCAGTTAAACTGCACAGTGTTTTCTTTGCCTTAATAGGAAAAGATGTGGTGATTGTGTAACTATTTGGATGCGTTTCACTTCTGTGAAGTAGAAAATCCCAGCTGGAGATAAATTCTTCTCTCTGTAGAAATGAAGGGTGTGGGCTATTACCTCCTGTTACCAAACTGCTAGCTGCCTTTGCTCTTCTGTGTAACTTCCAGCTGAGGCTTTCTTTTTTTTTTTCTTTTTTTTTTGCTACTTTAGTTCAGGGCATTCAGAATGCTGTAAAAATGAGGGCTGATGTTGTTACTGTGAGGTAGAGACTTAGAGGAGGTTTTAAATGTTTAACGTAGCTGTAGGACATCAATGTAGTTGGATCTTCTTCTGTGCCTCTGTCTCCTTGACTAGTTGCCTGAGCGTTCCATGCAATGTTTTGGGGAAGACAGCAAAATGCATGTTTTACAAGCAATCAAATAAAACTCATTGTTATTTTTCAGAAACTTACAGCCAGTGCGTAGCTGCACACCAATTGCTTTCCCATGGGCAAGTTATCTTTAAAATAAATAAATTATTTTTCATAACTCTATAGGGAATAGTATAACTGATGTAATAATTATTTAGGAGCAGAGCCAGCATATTGCAATTACTTTAAAGCACGTGCTGCAATGTCTTTCTGTATTGATATGCTTTTTGTGACATCCTTCTTCTGACACATTCAATTAATGTTTTATTATCATCTTCCTATTTAAAAAAAAAACCCAAACTCAGTGACTGAGGTAGAAGCAAAATAGGCTGTTCACTTACTTAACAAGAATGGTTAAGTGGTTTTTTTGAACCATACTGGAAGTATCTTTGCTGCATGAGTTGACCTTGTATCACTGCAAGTTATTGATTATACGTATGTCTGTGGTTGGCTGAGAGCAAAAAGGTTGTAGCGTTTCCTTCAGAGAGGAAGGCATAATGAGATGGATGTAGTATTGATCAGAATTTTCAAATTTGTCTAGTCTCATGGTCTGCATTCCCCATGCAGCATATGTGGCAGCTACCAGCCCAGAATGGGGGCGTTCCTCATCTTTGTCTTCAACTCATTCTGTTTAAAATACTCTATAAACAGATGACAGGGCAAAATACTGCTACTTTAATAGAATCAATATTTCCACATGGGTTGCATCTCTTGCCGATTTTCTGTAATTTATTATCTGCTTTAAAGATGCCATTTCCTTCATTGTTTAAATTGTTTTATTTGCTTTAGTCCCTTTTAAAGAGCTACGTGTCACAAAGGGAAAAGATGATGAAGCTGTAAAACTATGACATAAGGCAGTTTCCACTGGGTTTAGAACTATTGTATCTATAAAATGTTAGCTTCTTTCCCAAAACATCTGTGCGGAGGGTATCATGAATTGTTAGTGAGGTCGCTGCTGCTCTGGCTGTTGTGGTCCGTAACCGCTGGCGCACTTGAAAACTGCCTTCACACTCTCCAATGCTGTAGAGTGGCTCGAAGCAACAGACAGAAGAGAAACTGTAGCCAGATGGTTTGTACGCATAAGCTATCATCATGACTACAGCCAAAAATTAATCTCATGTGCCGTGCACATGTACACGTGTGAGTGTGTGCAGAATAATACCTGCAGTGTGGTTGGTAAGGTGCCAGGTACAGCGTGTTAAGCACACGTGTTCTTGTGTCTGTAGAGAAGGTGCTCACTACAGCTTGGTGCTGAGAACTTTTTTCAGCTTGTTCAACGAGCGGAGTTTACAATGAGAGCGCTCTGACAATTCCAGTTCTGTGTTGTAGTCGTGGTAATTAATATTTAGCATGGTATCTAGTAATTTTCAGCCTCAATGCACTTTACAAACATTAATTAATTGTCACAGCACCCCTGTGCAGTAGGTAAATGCTTTCTTTACTGCCATTTTGTAGAGCAGCCTGGAGCCCTGAGACTTGCAGGCTCACTGGGTCTCACTTGGTGATCTGTAGCTTAATTTTTGGAAAAGTTCTTTGTTAAATTAGCATAACTTGTTATGAATTCTGGGTAAAAACAAAGTCGTCGTTAGATTATTATTGCATCAACTTCAACAATACTGTGTTTGTTATAGACCCTAGAGGCTATATTAGAGAGTAAAAAAATTAAGATCCTAATTGTTTCAATTGTATTTTACGTGTTCTTTGGATGCTGTGCCGCCTCATGCTACCTTTTGTTGTGGTGGTGGTAGAATTATTTGGAAGAATTTCATTGAGACTTTTCTGCAGCAGTCTCGCCTTTGTTGTCTTCTAAGAGTGCACTTATTTTCCTGTAGTTCCAGTCTTATTTGTAATGCTCCGTGATTATCTTGAGAACTGGCTTTGGACGGATGTTGCCCTTCGCTGGATTCTTTTTGTAAACGCTCTCTCCCCTCCTCCCCCCTGTTTAGACAGTTTAATGGGAATAAAGCCATTCATGCGCAAGTGTTGCTTGTGTATAAATCTTGGCACGCAGAGGGTTGTGGCTGTGTTTCTAGCTGTTACCTTTTGCTTTACGCTGTATTGGTCTCAAGTAGAACATTTGACTGAAAACTTTCAGCTGCTGCTGCAAGACTTTACCCTGGTAACTGTTTCTACTTAGAGCCGCTGACAACTCATGAAAGCATTTGAAAAACATTTTGCTTACAGGAACGATTCTGCTGACAATATTTTTATTCCTATCTTTTTATTATTAGTAAAATTTGCATGAAAACAGGTCTCTGTTTATTAAGAGTTCGCAATCCTCGGTTTGACAGCGTAATTAGAGCGGCGTTCAACTTGCACAATGGAGCTAGAAGAAACTCACTTGATTTCCCTATGAACCTGAAACTTCAGGCCCTGTTTAATGATCTTAAAACAAATTTGACTTAATCCATGCTTTGGAGTGTAACTGAGGCAAGATTCAAAATGAAGTGTGGTGGACAGTAGAAGGCTTTATAAGTGGCAAGGCAAAACTGAGAAGACTCGTTTGAGAAAACCTTCTTTGTGTCTCCTCCAGCCCAATGGAAAATGTCAGGTTGTGCCCAGTTCTAATCCTAATGACTCTGAACGTAATCATCTCCATGGCCCTAATTATGCCATGGTAGACTGAGATATTGGGTGAGGAATAAGCAGCAGGAGTAGATCAACTCTTGAGCAGCAAATGTCTCATTATGTTCAACTGATCGATATTAAAAATAAAGGGAAGAATCAGAAACACACTTCTAAAATACAATCCAGAGTAGCAGAATTCCCTGCATATATATTTATTTCTTTCTAATTCTTTGTCTGAAGCATGCACCTACCTTGGCAATGCAGCTATTTCACCATTCCTTCTGCCTCTACAGGCTTTTTTTGCAGCACGCCTGTCCAGTTGTTTTTGTGGGAATCAGCTGTGTGAGGCTGGGCTCTGGGGTTCACAGCAGACCTGTTACCCTTCTCATTTTATCAAATAGATAGTGGATGGTGTGCAACTGGGTTTCATCATCTCTTTACTGAAAGGATTTATGAATTCAGACATATATATTCTCTTCATTTGAACAGTTTCTCTACGTTACTGCTCTTTTGAGGTCTGGGAGTATTCAGGAGTATTTTTTACTCCTCTAGCCCAAATGAATAGTGGCTGGCTATAGTTTGTTTACTGCTCCAGCTATTTGAGGGTATTTACATCTAAAATTAAGAACAGAGTCTAGTTTTTTAAATTGAAAGCTTCTGTTGATGTGTTTTAAGAAGTCAGGGTTGGCTTTCATATCGTCTGAATAATCTTCTGGATTTTCATTATCATACTGTATTTAACTTAAGGAACAGTGAAACCAAATAGATTTTTTTTTTTTTTTTTTTTTTCCCTAAGTTTTAATTTTGCTTAGAGGATTTTTTAAGAAGATGATTCGGATGGAGTAAGTCAAGTGCTTTGAAATTATTAATAATACTTTTGCCAGCAGCACTAAGGTATACTTCTAAAAAATAGTCATATTTTATTTTCTTGAATGGTATCAAGTATTCAGTACAGTAAACATGTTAAATATTTATGGCTCTATCTATAGATGGTATGGTAGGGTTTTTTAAGCAACATTCTAGAATATCTTTCCTTTCCCCTCTTGCTCCATTTCCATTTAAAGAAGCAGCTTTTGTAACTTACACAGAACACCAGCTGTATTCGCTTACAGTAAATCAACCAAGTGGAGTCTGGTCCATCAAAACAAGTCATTCACCATATGTTTGTTCCTTGCTTTCCCAGGACTTGCATGAGTATCTGGACAGACAAGTTGTACTGACCAGCATCTCCCTCCTGCTCTTTTCTATATGGTCACCGTAGCCCTTTCCTAAATTACCTTCTTATGTGACGGGGTTTACTGTCGGTTCTGATCAAGTGGTAGACAATGCTGGTCATCAGGTCAGAGAGGACTGAAATGTGTGTGCCATCAGTACAGAGCAACCTGTCTTGGCCATCTTGGTCAAAAAGTCTCCCTACTTGAAGAGACTAATCTGCATTCATAGTAGCTCTGATGGTAACTCCGTAAGAAGAAACATCTATGCATATAGGTTTTACCTTTATGAAAGTTGTTTGTTCTACACGTGGAATAACCTGTTTCCATGCCTTTGTGGGCTGTTAGACTGTTAGTCCTCTGTGACTTGTACTGTTTGGCCGTTCTGAGAGAACCAATGGTTAGAATTCATCTCTTTCTCATTCATGGTGTCTCAAAGAAATGTCAATGTCGAAGTCCAGAAAATACTGGATAAATGCTGATTTTATTACAAAGAACTTTTTTTTGTTTGAAAGAAAAAAAAAATACTTTGAAAGGAACAATCTATTATAAAAAATATTGTTAATTGATATTTCCAGGCAGAGAAGAAGAAATTAAAACTAGATCAGAGAGCATTCAAAAGCAATTTTACATTTACATTTTCTGCTATCTGTATTAGTCCATTTTGGGACAACGAAAAGAAATTTTTCTGGGCTGGCTTTTGGTACTATATATTAAGATGGAGTATAACTTCATTAAATAATAGACCTGTAAATGAACTGGAATGCTTTTAGCATCTCTGTAATACATAAAGTATGTCTCAGTGATAGATATAGTTTATATCTTGGTTTACTAGCTGTAAATGAGATTAATAGAGCTCTAGAAATAATGTTAGTTGCTTCTAGAGATGAAAGAGGATTCAAAAGATAATGACTACTTAAAGTTAAATTTCTTTGTACAGGAATACTAAAGTAGACAGTGATTAACTGTGAAAGAGTCTTACTGTAATAAAATTTTGCAGAGCTATAATGTTTACAAAGACATTTTTAATTGCAAGGTTATCTCTGTATGTCTTTTAAGAAAGTTCTGTAAGGATTGACCAGGCAAATGGCTGTTACTCAGTGTCCTGCTGTTACCCTAAGGCACTCTTGGGGTGTTCTCAAATAGTATGCTCTAATTGCCTCTTAGAAGTGAAGCGAGACCACTAGCCTCATTTCTCATTCAAGGTTGTTTTTGTCGTACTATCTTGGATTAAATTCTTATTTGATAAACCCTAATGAAACTATGCAGTGCTACTTGTGTAGTACTTGTGATTTGCTGGCAGTTCTATTATTTCCTGTGGCAGTGCTGCCCATGAGTATTAAAAAAAAAAAAAAAGAAAAAAGCAGTATTAAATGCTGATATATCAGCTTCCTCTCCCTGCAGCTCCATTTGTTTGATTAGTATTACGGTGGTGTGACAGGGCAATATATCAGAAGTAATCGATCTGATTAGTATGGAGATGATATAAACACAGATTGTATTGACGTTTAATAGTATGAGCACCCAGGTTCTCTAAACATAGATGTTGCGTAGGCTATATGAAAGGTCTCTATAATGAAAACAGCAAATACAGCAGACTTTTTGAGTTAAGTTATTTTTCTGCCAAATTTCACAGTAAGTTACGGATAGTTTGACTTCGCAGTGTTGGAGATGGTGGTCAGATGGGCTGGCACAAATTGTTTTAATTGCTTTTTGAAATATACAGTTTTTTCCCCAGGGCAGATATGAATCTTAGTTTCTTGGGCTGCCTTATGTTGAGTTGATTACAACACTGTGTTAAATATTGTAATATTATTAGACATTAAAACAAACACTTTTTGTAATTCTGTTTCTGATAATAAGGTTGTCTACTTCTATTATTGAAATCTTGATCTATGGGTAATTTGACCCGATGGAGAATTATTCCTTTTATGTAACTGAACTTGAGAAGAGATGTAAATAAGTAGCAGTAGAACATGTGTTTTTGTCTGATATTCAAGTGAATGGCTGGGAGGAAATTACTATGATTGAAGGAGCGGAATGCTGTATCGCAGTTATGTAAGGAAGAAAGTACTTGCGTCAAGTTTCCCCCATTTCAGAAATGATCATCATGCTGTATCTGTTTCAGTGCAGGCCCCTTAAGCTATGTCTTCAATAGATCTTCAGGGCTCAGACCTTGTAAGAGGCTGGGTGTCAGTGCTCACCCGTGGTGCTCCCTCTGCCGGGAGGGTTACGGGGCTGAGCTGTGCCTCTGGGCACCGGGAGCTGCTGCCGCAGCGCTGGAACTTCCCAGGGAACGCTGCGCTTGTGGGGCTCAGTGTCATCTTGCCTATTTGGCAGCCTTTTGGAGGAGGCATTCAATTTGGAAATAAAGGTATTGCTGAAAGAAAAAGATGCATCTTTAAAGCAAAACCCAACGTGTCAACCACTTGCTTTCTTGGTTCTAGTCCTTGTTGTGACTAACGAACTTGTGTCAGTGCCTTCATCCAGTGGCTTGCCTGCTGCCCACCTGCCGTAGCGGTGCTGGTGCCAGCTACCTGCCGTCGGTCTTCTGTGTGTTGGAAGGCTTGCTCCACTCCTTGCAGAGCTGGAGGCTTCACAGGAATTGCCAGGAATTGATTTCTGAAAGTAGCTCATTGTCTGTCCGTTTTGCTTTACTTCTGGTGTCACCTGCAAATGAATAACCTGCACAAGTGATGAAGAATAAAACTTCACTCTTAAAATGCTACAGCAAAGAGGAGGGGTAGGGGGAAGAGGCGGCAGGTCACAAGCTGCAAAACTAGCCCTAGAACTTGGATGAGGTTTTCTAAATTGATGGTTATGTGGAAGATGGGGGAAAAAAGTGATGGTTAACTCCAACACTTCAGACCTTTGCGAATGTAAAATGGTTTCAAATTAAGGAAGCTTACTTTTTAATGACTGGTCTTTCTGTGTTCAAGGTCATGAAGTGGAGCTTCCTAGTTGTGAATTTCCCTCTTTTTATAGGCGAAGAAATGTGTTAGAGTAAAAAGAAATAGCTATTGTACTTTTCAGGGTATTATTTTAAGACTGAATTTGCTTGTTCTAATTTGATCAGTTAACCACAAAAGCATTCTCCCCTGTCTGCTTGGTATAGTTCAGTCACACAAAAACTGAAATACTGTTGGGAATTTTCCTTTTTTAATATGAAACATTTTGGATCAGATCACAACCTAATTTGTGCCAGCCGTCTGGAATCAAATTCAATTTGTGAGGGAGGAGAAGAGTTTGATTTACCTACCTGCCTTAATATCATGGAATATATTTCATAAAATATGGAAAAATATGCACTGCCTCGCACCTGTTTACACATGCAATAGTAGCTGCTGATTGTAGGTATTGCTGGGGATTAACAACGTGACAGTACTGGATGTTCAGTTCCATAGTGAAAGTATGAAATAATGTGTGTGCACGCAAAGGATTTTGTCATTCATATGAACAGACAATATTTTACTTCTAAAATATATACCCTAGTAGAAGAGCTTCTTCCTTCGATGTCAGTTTCCTTTTTTTAGTCTTACGGAAGGAAAAATACATTTAAAGATGGTCTGATGGGTCATGTGCCCACACGGAGTTGCTGGTATTGATGTGACTCAATGCAGCGTTCCTCAGATGCTTACTGCAGTTCTTACGTGTTGTTTTGGGATCTCGTCTTACTAGAAAACTGTGGAAATTGATATTTTCAATATCTAGTATTCATTTCCATTAGATTTATGACAGTTTCCTTTTTAAAATATTATTTATAACATGTCAAAAGAAAGATTCAAGGGGAATTTTGAAAATCTAGATTGTACTTCTGTTTTCACTTTCATTGTAGGTTGGAATACAGCCTACAAAATTGTTGCTTGTTTGCATTCAGATTCTCTAATCTCTGAACCCTTCAGTGGTACTAGTTAGTACCCACTGCAATAGTGGCCTTGTCATCTTTGGACGTCAGGTCAGCTCATGTGATGTGAACACCACATGTTGAAATTTAAACATTTGTGTAAAACCATAGTCAGCAGGACTGTCCTCAAATTGGTCTTTGATAATATTCTTCAAAGACAGTGGGATAGTGTTGGTTTTTGTAATGCCTCATGCTTGAGGGAGAGTGGGTTATGTTTGTGATGCACAAACTACTAGTTCAGTGTGTATTAGTACGTGAAATGCTAGTTAAGCAGCTTATGTCCCGATTCACTTACGATGCTGTGGCATTTTTTACAAGTGCCTTTTTCCTTTTCTCTCCACTTAAAGCAGCTTGTTAGAACTTAGTTGTAGCTTGTTCAGGAAGACCATTACGTTATTATAAGTGAATTTTTTGAAAAAACTGCCTTCAAGAATCAATGCTGTAATACTTGCAGTTTCCCAAACACTTTATTTAAAGAAGTGGTTACAATAAAGAAAGTAAAAATGAAACTGGGAAGGATTGTTGGAAAACTAAACCTCAAATTCTGTGAATGAGAAATAATTTCTTTTTATATGGCTCATGAGTTTCATTAAGTAAAGCTGTCTTTTAAATTTAACAATATCCTGAATATTTTTATGCGTGTTCTCCTGTACCATGCTGTACAATCCTGTAGTGGAAGTGCCTTTTGGCTGTGTTGTAATCGCTCTTCAACATCATCGTGTTGGTTTTAGTGTTGGAAGAAGAGACTTGTAGTGGCCCTGTCCAGAGAGCTGTGTAACCGGGTGTTCAATGTCCTGAGTCGTCTCTGGACCAAACAGATTTTGTTCGTACGTTTGAAGCTGAGCATGTGTTTAGATGCCCTGGCAGTGATAAGTAACTTGTGAGTCTGACTCCAGGTTTTTTCACAGATCTCAGTAAATTGTTGTAAAACTGGGTGTGTGTCTGAGTGCGTTTCCAATTTAGTAATCCTTCCAGCATTTGGCTGGGTGTTAAGACTGCATCCGTGCTTCTTACATACTTTTTTTCTGACTAAACGCTAGACTTGTGGTGCTGGAAGTGTGTAATTGTTCGGCACTTACTTCCTCCTCCTTTCTTTAATTTGAGGATTTGTTTTGACAGCTAAAATTCTGGTGGTTTTCTGGTTTTCTGCTGCAGTAGAACCTATGAACAGATGCCATAGCAGAATGTTTGTGTCCCCTTTTAAATAGTGAAAATTCAGTTTCTCCATTAACTCACAGTTTTCCCACCCAGATATTGTAAATTTTTTTAGATGATTGTGCATTGTCCCCTATGACAAATTTTGGTATTGTGATTAAATGGCTCACTTAAAGCAAAAATGTTTAATATATTTTTATTTGCTGAACGATTAATTTAATTATTAAAATGATAGTTTTGGTGAGTGATCTAATGTATATTTTGTGTTCAAAATACATACATTTGTCTGATTGTTTTATTTTTATTGTTATTTTTTTTCTTGTGGTGGTACCATGAGTCTTTGTTTTTGAGCAGATTTTTATTATGTGTAAAGAACTAATGAAATACACCGTACTTGGAATACTGGGTGCACCTTGTCATACCTCTGTCACAGTTTTTGTTGTCTGGGTAGCTTCTAAAGTAATGTTTTCTTTGTGTTTGCTTTTAAATAATTCTACTTGACCCTATTCGTGTGCTAAAATGGAAATCTGAGCACGGGGTAAATTTTCTGTGGATTTGCTGCTGGCTCTATTAAGCAGTTTCTCATGCTGTCAGCTCCTTTCTCACTGAAACTTACACTGATGTGCAAATTTATGATGTAAAAGAAAGCCGAGATGTAGTTTTTCCTGGGGTGAGTGTCAGTGAGATCGCGTATGTTGTGGGAGTTAGTGTGGCGATAAGGCTTTATTTAGCTGTTCAGGTTTTAAAAACCAAATTCCTAAAAGCTGTAAGTTAAAAAAATGATGGATTGTCTTAATTCTTTATGGGCTGGCTTAAATGGTTTGTTGTGAGTCCCGTTTAGAGGAGCGGTGTGGCAGGTTGTTCAGTGAGCTCTCTTGCGGCTGTTGGCCGGGCGCTGCCGCTCCCTGGGCTGCCCACACACAAGGGCTCTGCCGGCCCAGGCGGGACCTTCGCCTGCTCTCGGTCCTCTCCTCCCTGCTTGCCTGGCTCTACGCTTCAGGGTGGGAAGAGGGATTTGGGGAAGACAGTTTGTGACCCTGTATGATTTATGTTCCGATGCGGTCTTCTAAGAGGCTTGGGAAGTGTTAGGTGCATCTCATCGTTATTGGCAGTAAAGGGCAGAGAAATCGTTCTCAGTGCTGTAGGATAAATCCTACAAACTGGCCTTTCGTTATTTTTTTGGCTTGGGTTGCTAGTTTCGTTTTTTTTAAACTCTGAGGCCAAACATGCGTCTTGTATTTAGTATGTAAACTGTTGTTGTAAATAAACCTCTGGGGTTTATGTCTAGAAGTGTACTTGTTCAGTTTAAGTGGAAGGCAAAATAAGCTATTTGGATTTTGGTTTCTTTTTTGAAAAGTGATGATTTTTAGGACTCTGTTAACATTTTTACAGAATTCTCACCAGTCCACTAAAAAAAAATCTCATCTCGTTATTGCAGATTCAGTATTTGTTCCTACAGAAACAGCTGTTGATAGATTTTTATTTAAAAAAAAAAAAACAACAACAACTTTTCCTAATTTATCAGATCTCCAGTGAGTTCCAAAAGAACAATTTTGTGAAACGCTTGAAATCAGTAACCTGTGACAGAACAGAAATGTGTAGCTTTACCTAAGCAGTACAGCCCGGGAGTATGTTAATTGGTTGAGAAGTGGATTTATACTTGCTTAGAATGCATAAGTAAAACTTCCTTAGATATTGAAGTGATTCATCTGCATTACAATTTGAGTGTGTTTTTTCAACAGTTTTTAAGTGACAGAAGGCTGTTAGAGAACCGATGTGGTTTTTTTTATTTCACAATGTAATATTTCTCAGGTGTTTTGTGTGATTTCTCAGGTGCATCTCATCTGTGTCTTTAGTCTCTATTTGAAAATAACTGATGCTTTGGCCAATGTTTTTTCTTGATAAATTATAATAAAGCTTTTCATAGATATCTAGGTAGCTTTAAGGATTTCTGCAATAATGGTTCAGTTTTTCTAAATAACCAGTGTTATCTGTCAGGACAGTAAGTTTTTTATAAGACTTCTTTAGCTCATTACAGGGAGCGTTGAAAAGAAGCATTGAAAAATAGCTTATCCAAGGTTTGCAGGTGCCCAGTGTCTTCTCGGGAGCGGCTGATCTACAGTTACATTCACAAGCCCATAGCTGTTCATGAAGTGTTCATGGTGTTATTTTGACTCCTGCAATTGGATAATGTAAGTAATATAATATAGTCTGTCACTGACTTCAGCAGTAGCAAGTAAAGCAGAAAGCTACTGCTTGGGGGGGAGGGAGGAAATCTTTTACGGTGTTGACATCTGACATATTGCACAGAGGAAAGCTTGGGAATTTTTAAGGATAGAAAGATGGGCCTTGGTTCTTTCGTGACATCTAATTCCTATATGGATCTTCATCTCTTCCTCATTCTTCTCTTGGAGTTGAGAATGATGATGTAGGACTTTGTTAAAGGACTATTATACAGGATCCCATGGCAGATAAAACCATGTGGTTGTGCTGAGAGTATTTTCCAAAAAGCATTATGTCTGGCATGCTGGTTGTCATCAGTCTAAACCCCAATACGAATTTAATCTGTGTCTGACTGCTGTTGGCCAAGATGATTTGACTTTTGGGAACACTCTTCTTAGAAGCAGTAATGTTTGTTCTTGTAGTGAGAGGGGTGGGGAAATGTGTAGTGTCTTCTCTGGGTTTTTATTTTTAAATAAGTATTCTAGATGTCTCTATATTGAGCAATGGAAAAGGGAGCAATGGAAATATGTTTTATGACAGCTATATTTGTATTAAGGATAACTTTTTGATAGAGTTGACCATCTAAAGAATTTTTAGTAACTGAGTGTGTTTAGGAAATATCTCTGTATCCCAGATTAGTAAAGTGGAATTATTCTGCAGCTAAATTATCATTATGAAGATACTCTGTATCTGCTCAGTTGCTCCACACAGGTAAAAAAACGGTTAAGAATTTTGCTGTCTGTAGAACAAGAGATTACTTAGCTTATTTTCTGAAAAATGCATTGAGTTTTTAATTATGTTTTTAGTGTATTCAAATTTAATTTAAAAACAGTTATGTTTGGCCTTTTCTGTGTTTGTCTGATACTGCTTCTTTACCCTTCTGTGGAAGGCTGTTATTTTCAGTTGTCTTAATTGCTTCTCAGGAGACAGGACTTTTTTCTTCACTCCCAAGGAAACTCAGGGAAGGTGCTGTCCCATGGTACAGGGAAACTGGAAAGCACAATTGTAATCAATTATTAGCAAAGTTATGCTGTCATTTGGAATGCAAGCTGACAAAAGAAGAGAAATCAAAAGGTATTGCTGACACTCTGCTCACAGTTCTGTTTTGCCTTACTTATTTTGCATGCTTACTGTAACGGAGAGTGGTGCAACATCACTTGCTGTTTGAAGTTTGGATGTAACATGAAAAGCAAAGATAGAAAGCCTTAACTTAAAATTTCCTTGCTTTTTTTTGTCAGCTAATGTTTCACCTTTAATGCTAAATATTTGTTTTGGCTGCCATTTTGTCTGTCAATTTGTATACATGTGCTTTCAATGAAAAAAACTTCATGGCAGTCATTATTTAGCAAATACCTTAGGCTATATAAAGAAATGTTTGCAAACCAGATGAGATAAACAATTTCTTTGTCATTAATTTTGTATTAGTGCATTTTTTAAAAGAACTGTCAGGTTGTCTTTCTTCAGGAAAACAAATTGTAAATGCTTTTGCTGGAAGTGCATAAGTATTTTTAGGCATTTGCATTGAAGGCAAAATGATTAATCTATGCAGGTCATCTTTGATACCATAATGCTAGACTTAGGAAGTAAATAAATTGGGGAAAATGGGGAAAAATGGGAAGTTTAGTAGTCATGCAAGACTTGTGTATTAAATAAGCACCTCCTTGCTGAGTGTTTTTGTGTCATTTTTTCTTACTGAAAAAAGCAGTACTTGCTGCTGGTGTGGGATTGAGGAACAGGGAATAAAGGGAATAGCTCCAGCTATGGCAAAAGGCAAGAGACCACTTGGGGCAAGCTCGCTGATACCAGGGTTTTTTATTTATTTACTTATTTCCTTGTTCACCTCATTATGCCTCTCAGTTTGAAACAACACAGTTACACATGAGCTTTCTTTAGGCTTGCTAATTTGGGAAATAAATTTGGTGAAGGTGCAGCAGCAGGAGCCTGCACGCTTTGCATGGAGGCTCGCAGTCCTTATTTTCCCGGGGCAGGGTGTTGCTCCCTGCCATTCCTGGTCCCTTGTGACCACTACCTGAGCTGGCTGGGCTACAGGAGAATGAGCGTACTTGCCTCTGCCACGGCCCCATTTTCCTTTGCAATGTGGACCTGCCCTCAGTGTCCCCACGAGAAAGAAGCTAATACTTTGTAATTTTAGCTCTGGGATCCGTTGCTGCCTCAGAATTGTTATCAGATGCCAAAGGATAAAATAATTATTCTATACCTTTAGTATGGTTTCGTCAAAAAGGACAGTACGGCACACAGTGTTCATACCCTAGTGAGAACCCAACACATCTTTACCTTCTAGAGCATCAGACATTTATTAGGCTCCAAACTTGCCTTGAAGCTTGAATGGTTTTGTTCTTTTGGTCTTCTGCATGATCACCAAAGATTATGGTGAGCTATGGTTTCAGATACACACAGTCTCCCTGCTTCCTTTTTCCCATGCCTCATCAATGGCATCTATTTAATATCATTGCAACTTGAGGTGCTGAAGGAGTGAGGGAAGACAGTGGATGCTGTCAGTGACGGGTAAGGACGGGTTAAGTAGTGGCTCTTAAGGTGAATATAGAGAAATTTATTGTTGTGTTGGCCCTGAGATAAGGCTAAAAATGTTTAGGGCCCCGGTGGTGCCGTTACTCCTGTCTGCCCTCAATGGGCTTCAAATTCATGTTGTAGCTCAAGCCTGTGTGTGCTTCGATGAGCGTTTGTGGCCCTCGGATACTGTACGTGCCCTCTGATGGCATCAGTGGGCAGCACTAACATGTAGCTCTGCTTCTCTTCCTGGGCAAGCAGCAAGGGTCTGGGCTCCTTTCCAGAAGGTCACCTGCCAATGTGCTTTTACTTGTCTGCACCTACATGAGAGAGGCTTTGTATGGGAACGGACTAGGCTGTGTTATGCTATTACCATGATTTACACTGATCTTTTTTGCTGGGCTGGCATTGGTAAGCTGCAAAACTGTAATTCCTGGCAGTTTTTACCGTGCTCAGTGTAGAGGTTAGGACAGTTCCCCAAATTTAATTGAAAAGGCCAAATACTGCAGAGCTTGGGCCCTGGTTTGTGCCTTGTTGGACTTAAAAATTTTGATTTTATGAAGTTTTCAGGATTAAATATTCCGAAATATTTAAATACTTGCTGCAGTTACTTGAACTTGCGGATTAGGAATGAAAATAAACTACCTGGACTGCAATTCAGTACTTGTTTGCAGCTGAGCTTAATATAAGCGCCTCTCTTGAAACTTGAAAAAAGGATAGAGAGCTCGTAACAGTTTTTTACCAAGTGCAATGTACCAGGCAAGTATGGAGAGAGTGAAATATACTAAAGGGATAGAAGGAGAGAGGAAGTAAAGAATGGTTAATTCAAGTCTTATCTTGTTCCAGCATTACTGTATTGTCTATGATTGCTCCTTGTCTCAGGCCTGTGGGCTAAAGTTACTCTCTTGCAGTAACGCAGATGAAAAGATAATAGGAAAATGTTTTACAAAAATCTGCTTTAATTGAGCAGCAAATGCTGAAATGAGATATTACAGCTGGTCATGCTTTGTATCCTGACCAATTGTGGAATTCTCAGTGACAGTGGGACTGTGCAATCATCTGGTCTATACTTCTCAATAGTAGCTATAGATATTTTAAGAAACGGCATTTTTTAACGTATCTGTTCAGTTAGATGTTTTGGTTTCTTTAGCTGTGTATCTTAAAAGCAACAAAACAGCAAAAACTCTGCTCCAGGGTACAGTACAGCAAGTTTAATCATAAGCTGTGAGTTGTAATACAACATAGTTGTGAGCTGAAATACATCATTTCCATAGTGTGGCAGGTAGTGTCAAAATATAAAGGTATTTATGCTGAAGAGGTTCTTCTGACTTGCTCTAAAAGGGCAGTTAAGTGGTGTGAAGTAGCTTGTCATTAACAGGCGTTATCTTGCGTGGGGATTTAGCCAAGCACTAAGTATTTCCTGTAAATTTCATGTGGCACAGTTCCATCATGCTCTTTTTTTTCTTCTCTCTGCTCTGGTTATACTCCGAGTTCACATAGGCCATGTAAACTTATATTTGTGTAGGTTTTGTATTACTTTAGGCTTGAAATTAGCCGAAAATCTGTAATTAGATGTTAAGACTTTAGATGTAGAGGTCATTTAACAATTACGTTTTCTTCTTCTGGTTGTGTTGCTACAGATGCATAGTGTGCAGCCTTTTAAATTGCCTCTCTCAAAGCTTTGTAAAAGTCAGATACGGAGGAATTAAAAATTCATTCGAGGTTATGGTTGTGAATTTGACCGATTAAAGGTTGAGTGGTTGGTTCATAAATGTTCTTCAGTAGCCTGACCTGTGGCTTCCCCAGGGTCACTTGTGCCCTCTTCTGGGCATCCAGTGTTGGTATCATAAAGCACGTGGAGGTTGACTTCAGTCAAAAGGTTGAGTAAAATTCAATGATGGAAAAGGAAAACAGGCCAAAACCTGACAGACAACCTGAAGCACTGGCTAGTGCTAAAACCTTACCATTTGCACTTTTTTATTGTTTGGGGTTTTTTTTGTGGTTTTTTTTTTTTTTTTTTAAAGCGGAAAACGCATTATTTCCAGATGATAATGTAGCAAATATTTCCCAGTAGGAAGCTACAGGATTGGTTTGGTTTGGTTCTGAAGATGCAGGACACTGGGAAAATAAATTCCTATGCTTTATTTCAGTAGCATGTAATTTCTCACTAGGCCTCTAAATATGAACAGGTAGGAGATCAAATAAGCCACTAGTACTGCTTACCTGTCTTCCTCTTAAGTGTTTAAGCAATGGCCGTCTTTGTTTCGGTTATCTTCCTAGATAGCCAGCAGGAAGCCTGGGTATGGAGGGCTGGCTTCACAAGCTTAAGGGTTGCAGACTTTAGTTTAAATGGGGGAAGAAAATCAGAATCTTGCAGAAATTCACAAGTAAACCCCAGCTGGCCTTGCAACACTTAGAATCTGTGGATTTGCAACAGAAGGTGTTAAACAGAAGTATATGTGCATTGAATTGTATATATTGAATTGGATACAAAGTACTTAATTTGTAGACCAAAAATGAAAATATTTTATTTAAAATGTGTATTAAAAAAACACGGAATGGTTAGAGGTATGTGGCAAAGGTACGAAATCCAAAAATCTTAAGTGCTAATAGTTTTCTGAAAATAGGTTTATTGCAATTGCTTCTCCAAAGTGAACTAAAAATTATATGTTCTGAGGTACCTTGCAGACTTCAAAATAGCCATGTAAAGACTACATTATTTTTTTTTTTTTTAACCCTGTGGCGGTTAGGATGTAAACAGTAACAGTAGTGCTAGGCAAGAGACTGACAGAACTGCTGCTGAGGCACAGACCTGGCTCTCTGCTGGCGTCTCTGATTTAGAGGTGAGACTTTCCTTCTTCACTTTCTCCCACCACTCCACATATGTACCGATAAAAATAAAATAAAATTGTCATGTAGATTAAAGTACACTGGAGGAGGGGAGAGGGTGTTTTTGGGCAAGCCATCAGTCCTACTCTTAAGTGGTATGGGCTAAGTAACCAGCTCTGCCACAAAACATGTGCTGCCACAGACTCCATGCGTGCCTGTCAGCAAGATGCTTCATCTTCCCAGTCTATCATTCCTAGATACGTAGTAAACAGTCGGAGAACACTGCTAGTGACTGGCCTGTCTTTTGATGCTAGCTTTTCTGCAGTAGGCATCAACTTTTAACTTATTTCTCTGGGGTACAATGGCCTTTTGATCTCCTGGAGTCCTAAAAAGGCTGCTGTAGTGTAAATGTCTGGCAAGTGGCAGGGTCATCTCTTCTCACTAGGTTTTGGAACAATCTTTCCAGTATTTAGGACTATTTATGAACTGACTGTACCCTTGGCCAAGGTACATATCTAAGGATAAATAGAATTTTAATAGATCTGCAGTGATCAATCAAAATGTGAAATTCCAGAAGGTGAAAATGCAGCCTCTGTGCTGGTGTTGACAGTTGTTCTTGCTGCTGCTCACCGATATTTGCATTTTCACAGTGGTGTTCCGTGCTGTTCTGTTAAGATACAGGTAGTTTTTTCTTTCATTACAGAAATTTCATTATTTTCTGTTCTGAAGTCACCTCCTAACAACTGCCAGACATGGTGATCATTGAAATATTCCTCGGAAAGGCCAATATTTCTCTGATCTCCTTATTATAACCATGATCTCAGGTTAGAAAATTACTTTAGCCATATTGCTATTGAGGTGTTAGCTGCTGGGCCTACCCGGTTATCCAGGGAGAGCATCTTGGAAAGTGCGGCAGAGACTGAGCTGCAGGGTGTTGCAGAGGTTACTTTCCTGGAACAGGATTTCCAAAACGGACTGGGCAGCTGTTTTGTGAGCATCTCCTCCTTCTAGAGCCTCTTCTTGTCCCAGGGATTGGTCCTTTGAATTTACTTCCACATCACGCCTTATAGCTCTTTCTGGCATCCTTTTAATAGACGTACTAACAGCATCTCTTGCATGTAAAAAATTAATTTTGTTTTATATGGCTTATGAGTGTTTGATCTCAACCTCCCTGTTGTTTTAACACTGTATCTCTAGTAACCACTGCTATAATGTATCCTTGCATTAGTAACTCCTGTCAAAGGCTCAATCCAGTGTGATTTCATGTAAGAAATTATTCTGTTAGATTAAATGCAAAAACCTGTTTTTTCTTTCCCCCCTCTGTTGTTTCTTTTTCTTTCCTCCCACTGTGCATTGTATAGGCTTTTTATTTACTCTGCCAGATTGACAAGATTATAAATGAGAGCTGTGTGTGGAAGCCTCTAATTTTTCATAAGTAAATGAATTAATTTATCATAGCTGTTGTGTTTTATTGCTGTCTCCATGCCAGACTGGCCAGCTTCTTTATTCCCCCTTTTACCTTCTAAATACTGAATCCATATCATTGTGTTTGACAGCTTTCTGATTCCCCTGTCAGATGCAATTTGGTGCTAATCACATTTTCTTTGCTTAGTGTCAATGATACAGGCCATGCATAATATTCCTGTATGTCCACTTATTTACTTGAAACACAGCTGAAATGTCTTGGGCATTAATCTGATGGAGCTACTACATTGAAATGCAAAAATGATGCTTGAGTAGTAAGATAATGTGGTGTGGCAGATGTGCGGTAGATAACATTGAGGCTAAACTACTGATCTTTACCAAGCTCTGATGGATTTTCTTTGTTGGTTTTGCATACCTTTTAATAAAAAAGATTTTAATCAGTTATGGTTCATTAGAATGGTATCACTTATAATTTAGTTCGTTCCCTGTGATCAAAATATGCAAAAGTACTTCTAGCCCTTCTCCCCCAATTTTTAAATAAAGGCTATATTTTTTTTGAAGTTGTGTGGAGCATTTTATATATGCCTGGTTTTAATGTGAGCATTCATGTCTTTCAATTACTTGTGGTTTATAATTTTTTAACTTCTAGGTTTTACTTTCATGCATCTCTGCAGATTTCAAAGCTGCTGTTAAGTGAGTCCTCAATATTTAAATTTCTGTATGTCCCTGTAGTGTCTCTTGCTGAAAGTTAGAGCATGCTGGAGGTGTTCATCTCTTAATTCCTAAAAAAGGTTTGTTTGCAACACTTGTGCCTAAACTGTGTTGAAACTATATTTTGTAGTATATGTTTTTTCCAGTTATCTGTTAATGCTTTTTTGTGTTTTGAAATCCTTCTCTTACAACAAAGAAAAGTGGATGTTTCTGGCGGATGTGAAGACCTTGAAACTTAAATCCCTATAGTGCCTATCAAGAATTTGGTCATGCATTTTTGCTAGTATTTGCCTACTGAATTATGCATTTTCTTTGGTTTCTGCATCTTTTTGTCTACTCCGAAACATTGCTATCTACTGTTCTGCTACTTTATAGAAACAGTGATGATGGCTTGTGAAAGGCCTAACTACTTTATAGGCTGTTGAAATAAATTCCCTCTTTGTAAATGTGCACTTAAGTGGGAGACTCGGGAAAGGATGTAATGTTGATCTGTCATAAAGCAGATATTTTGAGAAACATATATTTAATGGAAAAAATCAGAATATTTTATGCTTGTCAGCCACACAGAAAATGAAGGATGTTTTTTTTCTAGCAGCGCTTTCTACACCTGAGCCTTGCAGCTAGAGTATATATTGATGTTAGAAGAAAGAGCTTCTGCAGTGTGAATCAGCAGTTCTAAACTTCCCATCTCTTGGTATGGGAATTCTGTTCCCACACAAAGAAATCCCAAGCTGGAAACATGCTTTATGGAGAGCGCATTGATTCTGCTTAATGATATTTGCATGTCTCTGTAGACATGACTGTATGTGCTCCCAATAAAGTGTTTCAGCGAGTAATAAAAGTGCAAGTAATTACTCGGTGGGGTTTTCTAACGATGTTATTCTTAAAACAGTGCAGTTCTGTGTATTCCTTGAGAGCTCAGGGTTCTTGAAAAGTGAAGTTTCACCTGAAACTCTGAATAAAGACTTGGAATTTCAAATGCCTTTCTATTTGTGGGGAATGTGCTCACTTGTGCTTGAAACAAGCTGGATCATGAAGCTGAAGTTCTTTTTCCTTTTAAAAAGAACAGGTTAAAATTCCTTACAGCTCTCTGCAGCAAGGGTGCTTACATTGACCCACAGGGCTGCTGGGGCCTGTTCGGTAGCGAATGGAGCAGGACCTCCAGTTCTGAGATGTTTCATTGGGTTTGTGGGCAGGCGTGGGTAAGTGATTTGATATAGTGCATCGCTTCTCCTATATGTAAAATTAAGATGAAGGTTTTTTCAAGCACTGGAACTATTGATTAAAAATGTTGGTAAGGAAAAAGAGATAATTACATGGTTGCAGTAGTAACCTGGGACTTGAGGAAAAGTAGGCTTAACTCCAGGTTTGTCATGGATATCCTGTACTATCTTGGATAAGTCAGCTTCATTGAGAGTTTATGTCCATTTATGAAGTAGGAAGGATAGTTCTGCCGTACTTTGCCAGGTGTTCCTTAAAGATACATCAATATACACATACATGCAGGGAGTACACTTGTTGTACTTTGTTATTTTTGTAGCATTTCATTGTCTGCGTAATAGATAGTGTGCTGCTAGCAGAGTGGCAGATGTGTTGAATGAAACAAACACAGTTTATCTGCTGGACGTGTAGGATTTAGGTACATAAAATTAAGGAATTGCAGTGTAGTTGTTCTATAGCTTTTGTTTGTGTAGATAGAAAATTCCACTAAGAATATGGAGAAATTCCTCATATTGTCTTACACTGTTTATAGTAATTTTTTTTTTTAAGAAATGTTGAATTAAAAAAAATCAAATGCAATCCCTGTTTACTAGCAGAGCTGCTAATTTTTAGTTTGTTTCTTTTTAAGATGCTTTAAGAGTATTTGTATATGCTTTAAATTTCATAGATTATCAGTTTACCTTGTTGTTAAAGGCATCTGAATCTATATAATGGTAGTGGACCTAGAACTGTAATTTTGTGGTACCTTAAAATCAATTTACCTCATGATTATAGGCAAGTCTTAGTGCTGCATAATATATTTGAGTTCTTTAATATTTTTTTTACTTATTTTGGTTTTGTTTGGGAAGATATTGAAAGTGTTCCAAAGTAAGATTGAAGTGAGTACATTCAATGCTTAGCCTCTGTGCTGAGACTCCCTATGGTGATGATTAATTGGTAATGTGAACATCTGTGAGGGAATAGTGGAAATGCCAAACTTTTCTGAAGGGCTATAACTGGTTGGTAGGCTTCATGTTCATAAGATGTGAAAGAAAATATCTGTGATGTAGATAAATCTCCCTCCATTAGTGACTCAGATGGTGTAACTTGTGTTTTTTAACAATAATTGAGAAAATATTAGTTGAGTGACTTACTGAATATTGGGGAGCCTACCTTTCACTCGCCCACGTTCATCTACGAAGAAAGTCACTGCTAGCATGGAAAAGTGCTGCTTGTACGTTCGTAACTAAAGCGTAACTGTTTGCTTGGTATCCTCCCTCCTGTGTGAAAGGGCAGGCTACTTCGACTGTTCCCACTAACAGGTTCACATACATCATATGCAACAGAGAAGCATGTAAGGGAGTTTTCATGATACAGGACACGCCTGGGCAAGTAGTTGAGAATGTTCCAAGTGCCTGCCTGAGATGGGCTCTTCCATCTGCTGGCAGGCTCATGCCTGGCACCTGCCGTGTCGGTGCAGTGGAAAATGAAACATGCTCCTTGTACACAAAAATGCTTTTTTTCTTCTTCCTCCTCAAAATTCCGTATTATGGCTTTAAAAGACCTTAAAGGAAACCATGTAGAGACTTGCTAAAAATTACTGTTTGGATTTCAAAGCCTGATGAAAATACTGAGATGGGGGAAACCCTGTCAAGGCTGTCTTTCAGTAACACGTACTTATACACTTGGTATGAAATGAAAGTTGAAATAATGAGTGTTTGGTGCTCTTGGATACAAAAACTTTCAAAAAGGGCTAGGTGCATAATCGCATCAGCAGTTGTTGCCTCTTTTGTTCACTATTAATGCAGCTGCTAATGGATTTGTTCTCTCTCTTTTTTTTTTTTTTTGGTAACAAAACATCAGTTAATGTGAGAATTAATATCTGATAATGGGGACCAAGAAATCTTTGACTGCTAATGGTATTATGTGTGCTCTCTCTACCCGTTTATATTTGCATTCTAATAGGATGGAATATTTTAATGGCATAAAAAAAACTAAAGAGATTGGCTGTGGGTAAACCCTCAGTGATGCATTTTTGGATGAGAAACTTGGGTCACCAATTGATTTCACTGCCAGCATAAAAACTGTGTTGATTACAGAAAGGAAAATTTGTTTTTGTAGTTAGTGGGATTGTGTCCCGAGATCCGGTTTCCTAACCAGAGAGTGAACTGACTGAAGTCTAAGTGATTCAAAAGTAAACAAAAAATTTACTTAAAGTAATTGGTTTTGAATTAAATATATTTCTGCATTTATTTAAAAGAATCATTGATTTTCAGGGATTGATCACAACTAAAATGTTGATGTGCAATTAAATGGCTTTACATTAAATTTAACACTTTTTATGAACAGGAAAGTGCATTATATGCATATTTATGCAATGATACTTAGCATACATTTATTCAGAGTCTTAATTTTTACATTTAGCTTAGGAAATGCTGAGTGACAGTTCTTATTTAGTAGAATATTAATTTCTTCTTCGTGGCTTGTGTCAACCTAGTTTTAGTAATTGAAGTTCAATTAAGCTGCAGAGAACTAAAATGAATTTTAGTTAAGAAAAAATGGGAAACATTCTAGATGTGTATTGGGAAGAATTTTGTGTTTAAAACTGGTATATTGAACAGAAGCAGTTTGCAGATGATGTATGTCAGACTATGCAGCTGATAGAGTAGATGCGACCTGGAGAAGTGTTTCAGGGTCTTGGAGCTAATGCGCTGCTCAGTTCTCGCATCTAGATTTTATTCAGTAAGACTAGTAAGCTTCCCTGCTTTTCAGTTCTCAGCTGATTTTTCATTTTGAATAAACTTATTGTTGAATTGGATTGCCTAGATAAACTGAAATTAGAATATACTGTTTGCCAAGAAGTGGCAGCTACGGCTGTCAGGATCTCATCAATTTATCTCTTCAGGAAACTCTAGATCCATGTGGTTAGCTCGAGGCTTTCCCCTCTTCAATAGTTTGAGTTTCCTTAAAATGTTTCACTGGAACATGCTACTTGTGAGCAATCCTGTGGAGGGTAGGGATTGGCTGTGGAATCCTGCTACTTTTTTTAGTCTAATTTACATTAACTTATAGATCACACAGTAGCCTACCTCTCTCTATGCTGCCAAGATCTGGTTGAACAGTAGACCAGAAACCATTACTGGAAATTATTATAATGCCGGTGGAGTTGGGTGTCATGTCCAAAGACTAGGAGCTCTGCTGGGTCAACAGAAGTGGTATAGGTTCTTGATAGAATCTGAAAGCGGGAAAGGAGAGAAATAGCTAGCAGGAGCCTTCTAGTAATTATTGAAAAGACTTTGGACTGGAGCCCAGGAAAGAGGATGGAGCTGCCTTTCTTGCCTCTTCCCTCTACTAAAGCCTTGAAGGTCAAGATGCCAAGGACTAATTAGTTATTAGTAGACTACTGACATACGGGAAGGATCAGCAGACTGGAAGCACAGCTCTGCAAACTTCATTTTGATTAAAAACTGTATATTTTTCCCAGGTAACCTAAACAGCATGTATAGGAGAAGGCAAAGAGCAAAAATAGATTTTTTTATTATTATTTTTTTTTTACCACAAACTTGGCCAGCACTGCTGTTGAGACTGTGTACCCCTTGTCACATATTTTATAATGTCTTTGTATTTGACTTGTGTTAGAATTAATTATAAATAAGTTAGCCTAAGTTCAAATGCAACTGTGAGGAAAAACTGCAGTCTTTAATCCACCCACAATGATCAATTACTCCTGTTTTGATGTTGCGTGCGATAGATATTTGGCAGATTCTCCTCTGCCTCTTAATGTCTCTGAAGAGTAGATGAACCTCTGTTATTTTCTGTTCCTCAGCTTTTCTGAAATCCCTGAATCTCTGAAGGATGTACTTCTCTGAGCACCGAACTTTGGGGGAGGCTGCTGGAAACACCATTCTGGTGTGGTATCGATGTTAGGTCATGAAGCTCCCAGTAAGAGTGACCAAACTGAGCCTGGCCTTTGGGTACCAGTCTACAGCCTCAGACTGTGCTGCCCTGATTTAACTTCTAGATTAAATTTAAAACTCCAGGAGAAGGGAGACAGTAGTGGCATTTTTTGCCTCATAGACATCTTGAATTTGTGTCAAAGTGGATAGTGGGCATCCTTGGGTTTGCCAGCTGTGGATCCCATTCATTGCTGCAAAATGAGCCATGTGTTCTTTTCTTGTGCGATGGGGTAGGGCTTTTTGATTTTTTGATTTATTTATTTTTTTTAAATAGTTGAGTTACCCAGGTCTTTAAATCGGGAATTAAGTTATTTTGGGTCTTCCTGAAGACCAGTGTAAAGCTCTGCAGTGTGTGTGCCTGCTGAATAATTAATAGAAAGATATTTGACTTATGCTGGATAAGAACCCCTGAGACTTGATTTCAGCTAAGTGTGAAAAAACACTCTTGGTCTCTTGGCGGGGGGGGAAGACTAGAGGATAAGGATTCAAGGCAGCATGAATATATTTGTTACCTTGTCTGGAATTTTTCCTTGTGGAATTTTTTTTTCCTTGGGTTTTGCGAAGCCTAGGAAGCCTCAAAGAGTGTGCTGTATGGAAGAGTGGCTTACCTGGAGAGGACTGAACGCATGTGTGGTGTAGCCACGGAAAAATGGAAAGCTGTACACTTGGAGCAACTGATTCAGAGGAGCAAAGATGTCACTCTCATAATAGTTTATGGTTTTGTTTTTGTAAAGTTTTTTTACTGGAAGAAAATAATGTGTTAAAAAAAAATCTTCCATAAACACAGACAAAGAACTGAATCAATGTTGCTAGCATTTTTTACTGACTTGAATGTTCCTATTTTTTAGACCATTGGAATAATGTCAGATAATGAACTGATCTGAGAGAAAGAAGGCAGATGTGATTCTATTGTGAGTCCATTTGAGTACTAGTAGTAAAGCTGGGAAAACACGAATGCGCTTTTACGGGGTCTGGTGAGACCTCAGCACATATAGGTCGAGGAATAGCCATGTTCGTTTTTCTGGAGGAGGCTAAAATACTTGGCTAATACTTGGCTTCAGTTTTGATGACTCTTCATGATATGAAGATTCCTGAGAACTGAAACAATTTGGAAGAATTTTCTATTAACTGAAAATATTTTGCTCCTCTACCATTGCATTGTTTATTGAGTACCTCACTTTTGAAAGTGGAACCTGGTATATCATTCACTTTGAGTTTTTTTATTAAAAATGCCTTGGTTTATGAATAGGTCCCTTTATCATTTGTAATTAGAAGTGGAAAATGGATGAACAAGCTTCTCTCTGAAAAATCACATTTGAAATTTCTGAGTAATGATCTGAATGGTCTGAAGTCATTTATTACCAAGACACATCGCTGTTTTGCAGAATATTCAAACTACTGTAATAAAAATTAAACTATGCCCTAAGCATGTAGATTTTCTTTTTTTAAAAAGAAAGCTTCAGATCACATTAAAACAATATTTCAGAGTAATAGGAATCTATTAATTAAATCCAGCTTCCTGGTTAAATATATCCTTCGGTGTTTTTTATTACTTAACAAAAAGTTTAAGTTTAGCCAGTGTTGTTCATCTCATTGACTAGTCTTGCCCAAACCATGACATGTAGGTAAGAAACTATGCTCAGTATTTTGCAGTATATTCAGTACAACAGAAAAGTTTCCTTAACTTCCAATGCTTTTCTTACAGAAGATGGTCTCCTTAAGAAATGTTAAGATAATTTTAATCATTGTTTAAAGGTCAGACTTGCAATCCACATTTTTATAGTTAAATGTTAGAAAACTCTGCATCAAGTAAATGTTCTGCACTATTCTTAATAGGGCATTGAAATGGAGCCTTGGAAATGAGGAACGAATCAAAACCCATCTAACGAGCAATTATAATATCACTTAGGAAAAATGTACTTTTATATTTTTTAGATCCTATACTGTTATAGAAGGACAAGAACATTCCTAGTATTGTAATTTTTTGAATGGTTGTTATTTTTTCTTGTGTATTCAGTTTTAATAGGATATGTTCATATTTAAATAACAAGTACCAATGCGTGGGTAGTAGAAGGGTACATATGTGAGGTCTGGTTTGCTTGCAAACACATTCATGTCCATGGGATGCATAACATACATGTATATGTACATGAGTGCTACTAACTTTGCAAATACCATTTTCTCAGTTGTATTCTGAATTCTAATTCTCAGTTAGAAAACCTTAAAATAGTATGTTTAATTTCACTGTGGATCATGAACATGATGTCAGCATTTAATTTGTTTACTAAAAACTTAACTATGAAATTATGCTGTGGGCAGCTAATGCTAGGGTAAAAAATGACTGAAATTTGTAACATGTAGATCATTCTTTTAAGGAGTGTAATGAGCAAGGCAGCAGTAGGATGTCTGTTATGAACTGATTGCTGAAACGAGTAATTGTCACTGAAGGGTTTTTTGTTATTGCCAGAGCTGTGACTGTCTCTGGAAATTTTACTTTTAGTTTCATTGTTTTCACAGTGATGGTGCATTAAGATGTCAAGTCAAAATATTTTTTTCGAGTCCTTCTGTTCTGGTAGTTCATTTGGGAACATATATTTCTGGAACTGCAGTGTTTGGAACCACCACGCTTCTTTTAATGTTTCTGAATATTTCACAATTTTGTGTGTTACTGATCTTCTGAGAGAGCATAACTTTATAGGTTTCTTCTTTAGTTGTTGTAGACTTCTTAAACTGGTTTGCCTTTAAACACAGTTCTTCTCTGAGTGACAATGATTGACTTTGTAGTCTTCTATTAATGAATATGATAAAACAAACCATGTGAATTAGCCAATTACTAAATACATTCTGAGGATTTTGGTGACGTTCCTGTTGCACTTCTGTTAAACTTCTCTCTCCTCTTTCTCTGTCCTTCCCGTCTCAAATTTTATGCATAAAAGGATCATGACATTTAGGACCTTTCTTTAGGGATGTGATTGCTTGATGTCTAGGTCAGCTGACTTCTGCAACTGAAGCAGATAGGGTCATGACTTCTGAAAATGAGGCCACTCTGTGAAAAGCAAAACGTGTTTATTTTCTATATTTTCAAAGGGATATGTATGCATTATTATAATGCACTAGAAACCCCCTAAGACTACTGTTTAATGACAGAATTAATAACAAACTAGTGCAGACTGATAGCATTAGTTTATCATTAGGGGCAGACCTTTCCTCATCAAGGTGACAACCAGTTTTGTAAGCTTACTTTTGCCTTTCTAAAGCCTGACATATAAACTGTCAGAGACAGGGCAAATAATGCATCTCACTAAGCTAGGCATCAGTAAGAATAGGACTCTTGGCAGTTGTAAATACTGAAATGCTTTTCGGCACAGGCAGAAACACAGTGTGAGAATTGTATGACGTGTGGCAACATCCCAAGATTTATCAAGCCTGTCTGTATTAATGAAAGTTGTTGTGTGTGTTACGCTGTACAGATGGTTTTACACTTTCTGATGGGTTTTACAATTCAAGTATTTTTGTACTGCTTTTTTTTTTTACTTCCTAAGTTCCATTCCCCCATCCCATAATGTCCTTTAAAAAGATCAAAGGCATTTAAAACCAAATAAACAGCTAATTCATATGCTGTCTTTGAATAATTCTGGCCAAAGCAAAAATTTATTTTTGCACATGATGTGTACTTTCAAGTCAGTGAGAGAGAAAAAAGTGAGTTGGTAGAAGTCGATGTGGGTTTTTCTTAGCTTTACAGCTAAGAAGGCTAAATGTGCATTCAGGTGGTTGGCCGGAATGTAGCCATCAAGACATGGAAAGGGATTCCACCCCTCTGTTTGGCACTTGTGAGGCCACAGTTAGACTATTGTATCCAGTGTTGGTCTCCTTTGTGGAAGAAAGACATTGGCATACTTGGAGCAAGCTCAGCACAGTCACCAACATGATCAAGGATCGAACACATGACGTGGGGGGAGAGGGTGAGTGAACTTCATAGTAGAAGGGGAGATCTTATTGCTGCCTTCAATTACTTAGTGGGAGGGTGTAGAGAAGACAACACCCTATCTTCTTGAAAGTCTGCAGTGAGAAGACGAGGTATTGGACATTAAGTAGTCAGGAGGAAGACTCCAATAAGGTACGAAAAAGTTTTTTTTGCGCTATAAAGGGTGGTCAAGCACAGCAACAGGTGTCCAGAGACTTGTGAAATCTTCATCCTTGGAGATGCACGAAACTGGAGCAACTTGAGCCAACTTTAAAATTTGAGCGAAGTGCCAGCATTGCCCGACATTGAATGAAGGACTGGACCATTGACTTCCAGAGATCCCTTCCAACCTAAATTGTTCTGTGGCCCCTACTTCTTATGCTGGAATTGAGGAAAAGATATGAAACTTGAAGTGCTTAGGAACAAATACAAAGTGCTTTTTAACATCATAAATGATTGCCTAGAGTATTAAGAGCCATGCAAATTTCTAAAAATTTCAATTATACTCTCTGATCTTACTGAAATGGTATAATGTCTCTTCACCACAGTTTCATTTGGTTTAAAGTTCTAAGGATTTTCATATATATTTTCAGTCTATATAGTCTGAAGTTTAACAAGCAACCTTGGAGGACTCTGCTTCTTTAAATTTTGTATTCATTATATGCAGTTGAGACACTAGAAGAGAAAAGAGAGAACAAGTAAAAACTGTTGATACTGGAAGTACATCTGGCAGTATACTGAAAGCCAATGTTTTCTTCAACCACGTGTAACTAAGAAGGGTTACAAGCAGAGCAGTTAGGAGAAATGGTGATGGGCTCCCTAAATTTATTTTTCTCAGCTCACTTTCAGCCCCCAAGCTCCTATATGCAGATCAAATGTGACTGGAATGGGAAAAGCAAGCAGGGAGCAGCCTATCTCTTGCTTCTCCATCAGTGTCTTCCCCTTTTATACAGAGCTGTGCGATATTTAAGCCACCTTAAACGGGATCAAAGGTAGGTAATGGGGATTTAGAAGAATCCACAAACATGCATTTGGATGGACTGAAAAGTATGCACAGGGTACAAGTGGAGCGGAGAGGAAACTACTAGAAAGTAGGACAAAAGGGTACTGTGTGTGCTAGCAAGTGTGAATCCGCATGCCTAATACCACCTCGCACATGACTCTCTCCTGACTGGATTCATGCCTGTTTATTCCCACTTTGCGTTCTTTAGAAACCCTGTTAAAAAGCCGCAGCAATGAAGAACACTGCGAGTCCAAGAGCTGCTCAGTTTCTTCCTGCAGTTTTGTCTGTAACTGAACAATCAGCAGCAGTCCACTTCCAACATTCATTTGTACCTTAAATCAGGATTTCCCAGGAGGCTGGATTTTTACAACCCATCAGCTTTTCCAGGACTTCAGAAGCATCTGGAAAGGAGTGAGAAGTTATGAAGAAGAGGTCGCTGCGGTTTGCTGGGGAGATTTGCTGAAATACCTCTGACAGGCAAGGTGCCTGCTAGAGTAGGAACGGGCTGCAGGGATGCCTTGTGCTGCAATAGGAATTGGGAGCAGTTTGAGCTCTCATCATCTGGCTTTCCACCCCTCTGCCTCACTTCTCCACGGGTGGCTTGAAGTATCCAGGGTTACTGTGGGTTCTCTGTTCAACAAAGATACTTGTTCAACCAAGAAGTGGTTTTTGTGTTATTACTGGCTTGTTTTATTGTGTTCCATAGGAACCTTGCCAATGGAATTGGACTAAGCTGTTAATTTAGCATTAAAATAGTATTTTAAGGTAAGATAATTCATGTTATGGAGTTACTATAATTCATATTATGAAAGTGAACGTTTATTGTTGCCTACCCACGATGTAGTAACTAAGATGTTACTTTCATTTCTAAGGATAAACTGTCTTATTTCAGATACCATGGCACAGTACGTCTTTCCTTTTCAGTGACCGATTACAATAAGTGCATTTGACAAGCATGGTTCTAGGAAGTAATGCAGTCTTTGATATTATTGTCTACGTTTTTATAGTGTAATTTTAAATGGACTCTCCAAAATTAGCTCGTCTTCTGTAAAGTCCATATAGGTGAAAGTACTCAGTTTCAAGGTAAACAGAAAGGAAATAACCAGTCTTGTGTTTTACAGTCCTCATTTCATTTGTTTTTTCGCTTGCATAGAGGAAGAATAAAAACAAAGGGCATTTGTTATCTAGCAAAACTCAGAAGCTATTTCACATGAAAACATAATGAGTGTGACAGGCTACAAATAGCAGTGAACATGAATCTTTTACGGAAGAAAGGAGGAATGTCCTTTGGTATATTTACTTCAATCAACCCTAATAAGGCTTGTTTTATGTGTTTTATGCATCCCCCATCATAATTATAAATCCTTGACATTTTAGCACTAGCATTTATGTCTGCCAGGGAAGCTACCCACAGTCAACCCTCAAGGAATGTCTGTATTGTTACTATGGATCTCCATAACAGCTCTCAAGTAGTTACTAAGTGGCTTAAAAAATTACATCTCCGTCATGCTTGAAGGGCTCATCAAACTTTGCCACAAATATCAATGTTAAGTACCCAATCAGCTGCATTGTTTGAAGTACAGTCACGTGTGCTCATGAAGGAATAGGTTGGACAGGAAGAAGTAGAATATTAGGTCTCATCAATCAGGCAGATTGTGTTTTTTTGCCATGACCTTTCAAAAACAGAAACCAACCCAAACCCTGCAAGTTCAGCTACAGGGACAGAACCAGGAAGATCAGGATATCTTTTGATTTGATCACACACACACAAAAACAACATTTAGACTTTCTGGAAAGCATGCATAAAAGGGTTTTCTCAGGAATGATTTCTTAGTAAGTTTGTTGTTTTTTTTTTTTTTTTTAACCTTTGTAGAAGAGTTGAGGACCTTCCCAAAATAGCAATTAAAAAAAAAACCAAAACAAAACACACAACACACAACAAAAGCCACAAGAGAAATTACAACAGGATGTTAAGAAAATCTTAGAGATCTGGAAACTCAGGTTTATAAACTTAGCTAGTTACCCAAATTCAGTGACAAGACTGAGAGCTAAATGCAAGACTTGCAGTAACAAAGTGGTCCAGAAGTTTTGATATCCCAGAAGTAATGGAGAGTTTGAACCCCTTCCCATGGCTATGATGTCAGTAGTCACAAATCAAGTAAATTCAAGTATGTGCAGTCAGCCTAGCTCTTCGGCAAACAAAACCCCTATTGGGTAACTAGCACAGGAGGAGGGCTGGAGAAGGAGCTCCAGAGGGTCAGTGTGAAGTCCTTTCTTTACATATGGCTCTGTCTAATTAATTCCCTTTTAGGTGTAGTAAGTGATGGGCAAGAAGAGGAACTTCAAATTTTTTGGGAAGTAGATCTGCTGATTAAAATGTGAAGAAGGAAAACCATTGGTATCTCACTGTTTGGACAAACTTTTATAGCTTAGTGATAATTTGAAAATCTTAACTTACGAAAAAAGTTACGTAAAGTATCACGTCTTGCCATGATGTGCATTTATGGTGAAATACAAACATTTGAAGCATTTGGCAGCATTGAGGACCTCCAGTGGCCCTGTGCTGAAATAAATCCTGCAGGGCTTTACCAGTCCTGGCCTCAGATATTCCATTTTGTCCTCTGCTCTGCCCCTTGGATTGTGCCGAAACAATTGCACTATCACTTAGGTACAGATCCCTCCCTGCCACTGGCACACTCCTTTCCCTTCCCCCAGAACGAGCTGGGACTTGGACTGGGTCTGCTCTCTCTTTTTCAGGTGTGCTGCTTTTCTTCCTATGTAATATTTTCCTTGTATCCTTGAAGAGTTTTGAGAGCAGAGGCTACCAGGGTTTGTACTGTGTGCAGGAGGATTCTGTTCTTGGCTACTTTTAGACAGTACCAAACGAAATCTGAATAATAAGGGTAGGAAAAGTGTCAGGTGGTCTCTGTGAAGATACTTTGGTGTATATAGTTTTGGCATGTAGGTAAACAAGATGAGCTAATCACCATAGCTTTCATGTAATGTATCTGTAATTTGTTTTCATATGTAGGTGTGAAGGAAGGCTGCCATATGGTGTGTATATTGGTATTTTTCCTTGACAGCCTTTATTTTAAGTTAAAGGAATTCCAAGGCAAACTATTATGCAAGAATACCATTTCAAATACTTATCAGCATATGCCAGAAGAATACCTTGAAAGAACATTGAAGAAAGGCTGTAGAGCTCCAGGAAAGTTTTAAATTGAAAAATTAAATAACACTTTCATCCATTTTTGAGGTACCCTAATTACCTTAGTTCTGTCTGTGTTGCACTGTTACCAGTCTTTCATCTTTTAACCATTTGAACAGGAGTCTTTTATAAGTAATATATAAAATCTGATTTTACATTAATGAATTAGTGGAGTTCTGATAAAACTTCCACAGTGGCTTTATGAAACTTTTTTGTTCAACATATAGTATACTTTACTCTTGGTCTTCTTGCCTCAATCTAAAGTGTTCTTGTCCCCTTGTGGGCATAAGTTAAAAGTATAACCTGTGCCCATAGAGGAGTTCCGATTAGGAAGATGAACTGCTTGAGGGAACTGCAGAAATGTTGTTCCTGCTGTTGTGTTCAGACTTCACGCCTGAGCACACTCTAGTGCGTGGTGTCCTGGGAGAGGGGGCACAAACATTTTTCTGTCTTCGTTAAAACAGACAGAGATACGTCCCTTACTGCAAGATTACGGACAATGGTAGTCTAAGAAGATGTTAACTTAGTGATGTGTTGACAGAAATTTGCTTTGCGTGGTTCAGAGTTGAAGCAGCTGGAGGATGAAGAGTTGTGTTTCTTTCTTGTTGGTTTAGTTCCTTGAACTCTGACTCGCCATGGACCTACCAAGTTGTAGCACTTGCGTGAAGGAACAGTAGAAACTAGTAGTGGGGGAAAGAGGAAAGTCAGGCCATAGCAACTTCAAAGTGGATGTCAGATTTTGAATTTAAGATGGGCTGGTGCAAACTGCTGGCTGAAGAGGTAACTTTGCCTTATATTGTGTTGATGCTGGTGCTCGAGTGTCTTAGATGGCTGGAGTAAAGAGCTGACCTTGCCAAACATACGACCTTGCCAAAAGAAAGAAGGAAAAAAGAAAAAAAAAAAAGAAAAGAGGAAAGGATCCCTTTTCCATTTCTGCATTGGTCATATATAGGCAGCTGTCATGTGCAGCCTTTCTCCATCTGTGTCTGGTTGTTTGCAGGTGTAAGAACCTCTGGAGAATTGAAGTTCTTTTGATTTTTTTTTTCAATTTTTTTTTTTTAATTTTATTTTGAACTGTGCTGTTTTCTGGTATCAGTGTGTTACATATAGAAACACTGTGTCTTTCTACCTTTTTGTTATGTGTGTACAGGGATAAATACAAGATTAAATCCTACAGATCCCAAACTGAGGAATCAAAGAGCCAGGTAGTGTGATAATGTGGTGAACTTCATTTTCTGCTGTAGCTGGAGCCATTGTTTCTCTTTGTCACAAAGTTTGATGAAATAGTCACCAAGCTGTTCGTTCACCCTTCCTAACAGCTCTTTGTTGAGATATGAGTGCTTTGTATGAAAAGTCTTTATTAATTGACCCCAAAAATGGAGAATTTCTTTGTCGCATCGTTTTGTGAGTAACTAATAGGCACTCCCATGGGAGCACTGGGGCTCACAAGTATAGATACGGTTAAAACAAACACAGGCTTTTCTCTTAAATGAGTATTTGAATGAAGTCATGGACAGGGAACATCTGAATGGGAAACAAACATGTCTTGAAGAAACTGACAATTTTACTACCTTCTGAGAAGAAGTAAGTGGGAAGTAAGAGAAGAGAATGTAAATAAAGTTTTGAATGTGAAAAAATTAGGAGGAAAGATTTCCATTCAACATGAATGAAAAATTTAATGCAAGTTGAGCATTTAATTCCCTTTTGTGCTTTTAAATATATTATTCCAGCTGTTGAAAATTGCATCTTTTCAATCACGTACTGATGCTAGCCTATGACTGAGAACATCTTTTAGTGATTTTTATCCTGACAGTAATTGAAAGGTGATTAATTTAATTGCAAGCAAGCTTTTATTTTGCTGTATCTTCCTTAGTACCTTGTGTACATGCCTGGTGTTTGGGGTCAAAAAGGAAATAGTGGTGTCTATTTTCTAATTCAGTACAGAAAAGCTAGTAAAACATATGGGTTTTAACCTTATTAACAGTAATCTAGTTGTCAAAATTGTAGTTTGAAGAGAGAAATAATTATGAAACCTTTTATTTAAATTGGTATATAGGGCAATGGAAAGTCAGCTGTTTCTGGTTTAACAGACAAGTGCCTTAAAGCAAGATCTGTAAAGTTCTGCTAATTGTTCAAAGGTGAGGATGTTTTTCCTCGAAATTATGAGGCCCCACGAAATTGTTTATATTTAATTGAGCTGAATTAGCAAGCGCTAAAACAAAACTGTTACAATTTTCACTTGGAAGGACTTCTTTCTTTTTACTGTTTCTTTTGTGTATGGTGTATACCCCAGTGCACAGTGAAGCGTGGCTGCAATGTAGGGCTATGAGCCATGCACTTGAACACAGTCCTGCAGCTTGGGCTTATGGCATAGAGTACAACTGGTTTTGGAAGGACTGAGAGCTCCTGGAGAATGTTAACATTTCACATGGGAGCACAGATATGTGGGAACACTTTCTCTATTTTTATGTAATTTTGTTTTAATGTTCTGCAAGCTTTGCAATTGAATTGTCAGTAAAATGTTGAAAGAGCTGTACCACAGGACACCAAACAAAGTTAAAATTTGCCTACATTTGCAGTGAATTTTCCACTTATGATCAACAGAAATTCTAATAAAATAGCACTGTTCATTATTACTGCTTATGTTACGACTACATCAATATAAGTATGGAGGAGTTTAGTAATCAAAAATGACAGATAATTGCTAAGTTTTGATAACTTATTGATTGTCTAGATAATTGGTAGGTTGTTAATAGGACATTACAACAATACTGGGGTTGGAACCATTTTACCTACATAAAAATACATACATATCTTTTATCGTAAATAGTCATATTCCTTAATCTTAAAAAAAAAAAAAAAAAGATGCTTACGAACAGCAAGTGTACAAAACAGCAGCAGAGTACGAGCATAACTTCAACAGTTTACAAATGTCAGGAATAATATTTTAATGTGTTTAAAAAAAAGAATAAACCAGCTGACCTATTTATAAATATTGAGCTGGTAAATAAAAAATTAGTGTTGCAATCAGTGTTGTTTTCATGATATGTTTGTGGGGGATTTCTTAATGTGTCCTGAAGTTCTTTTCCATCAGAAGAGATTTGCAGTCTGTTCCAATTAAAGAATTTTCCATACTGGAAATGAGAAGTCAATTACTACAATTATTTCTGAATAGTTAATTTACATAATCTTAATTGTATTCATTCCCTCCAAAAAGCTGAAGCTGATATTTATAATGCATTGATTGATTAGCAGTGTATTTATAATGTCAGAATTGCTACTGATAAGGTGCTCCTGCAACTGCATCTCGAGGAGTTCTTTCCTGAATAAACATTTCAGAAGACAAATGGCTGTTTATTTCGTTAGTGAGGAAAAACATTGCATCTTTGCCATCACCACATGCAGTACTGGAAGTATCTCCTTTCTACACCCTCTAAAAAATGGGGAGTTTAACTCTAGATTATGTTACTTAATTAATGGTGTGTTCTGTACTGTAAAGGAATACATTTTCCTTGTTTTTTTATTCTGTCAAAATAGTGCCTAGGTGTAGACTAGAGAATGGTGGGCTTTTCACTGAAGTCATTCAAGGAATGACAGCCATAAGAAACTTCCCCACTTTCAGATGACTGTGAGGCCAGTGTAGTTTAGCTCTGAGAAATCTTCTGCCAGCCATTTGCTGGGCTGTATCGCAGGTGTTTTCCTGCTGTTGGCTTGCACCTGTGCCCTGCCCGCTCCAGAATGGAGTATGGAAACGGAGCACTGGCATGGATTAGGTGGGAAATGGGAACAGGAGTGGTGGCAGAGGTGTCTTTTTCTCCTAACTGCTGTGGGAGTTGGGAGGAGAGGAGCTGACATGAGGGTCCCTATCTGCTGAACCTTCTTGAAAGTGGAATTGATACAATCTTCAAACCATTTGCAATCTTTCCATATAATTAGGCAGGTGAAGACCTGGGGGTTTTATCTGCTTTCAGACAGATTTCAGTATGTCATTTTGCCTGAACCAAGCTAATTTCTGACTGGCTATTAAGGCAGTTGTTTGAGTTGTAACCTGTTAGTTCTTGGGCAGTGTCACCGAATGCTATGGCAGGTGCTTTAAGGATCCTTGGTGGAGCAATGACACAATGAAGTTTTTGTTATAATCAAAACTTTATTTTAACCAGGGCCCTCTGCAGATTGGGGCATTCACCAATGTCCTAGACCCTCTGGTGATTGACTCATTTGAACACATCAGCCATAACTTGAGCTCAAGGCACATACATACCTTTAAAGTACCTATGTAGTACAACTCCCCCCTGCAGTGACCAGGGACAACTTCTACTAGATCAGGTTGCTGAGCCCTGTCTGACCTGACCTTGAATGTTTCCAGGGCTGGGGCATCTACTACCCCTCTGGGCAACCTGTTGCAGTGTTTCACCACCCTCGTTGTAAAAAAAAGTCTTCCTTATATCTAGTCTAAATCTACACTCTTAGTTCAAAACCATTACCCCTTGTCCTATCACAACAGCCCCTGCATAAAAGTTTGTTCCCATCTTTCTTATAAGACCCCTTTAAGTACCAAAAGGCTGCAATAAGGTCTTCCTGGAGCCTTCTCTTCTCCAGTCTGGACAACCCCAACTCTCTCAGACTGTTCTCATAGGGAGAGGTGCATTTTTGTGGTCCTCCTCTGGACATGTTCCAAAAGGTCTATGTCCTTCTTCTGTTGGGAGCCCCAGAGCTGGACACAGTACTCCAGGTGGGGTCTCACCAGAGCAGAGAGATGGAATCACCTCCCTCTACCTGCTGTCCATGCTTACTGTGATGCAGCCCAGGATGCTGTTGGCTTTCTGGCTGTGAGTGGACATTGCTGGCTCATGTTGAGCTTCTCATCAACTGAGACCCCTAAGTCCTTCTCCTCAGGGCTATTCTCAGTTCATTCTCTGCCTTGCCTGTATTTGCTCTTGGAATTACCCCGATCCATGTGCAGGACCTTGCACTTGGCCTTGATGAACTTCATGATGTTTGCACAGGCCCACCTCTCAAGCTTATCAAAGTCCCTCTAAATGGCATCCTGTCCCTCAGATGTGTCAACTGCACCACACAGTTTGGTTCACCTGCAAACTTGCTGAGGGTGCACTCAGTCCCACTGTCCACGTTGCTGACAAAGACATTAAACAGCACTGTTTACCATTTAATATATCAGCCTGCAAGAGTGGCAGTGCAAGGCCAGACAGCTGCTCTGGTCTCTCCTGATGACCAGTGAAAACCAGTGTAAGAAAATATATAGAAATAGGGTAATTTTAACATTAGTGTTCTCCTGGTGTACTTTTCTGGTTTTCACCACTACGCGTTTTGGGAGTCTGAGGTAGTGCTCAAGTATTTCCATTTAACAGTGCTTGCTGGTATTTTCAATCAGTTTCTACAATTTTTTTGAGCCAATCCCTACTTTTGATTTCTGCAGCATCCTGGGCCAGTAAGTATAGAATATTACGACTTAGTATAGGATTTACTATGCTAGAGTGTGAAACCATGGGGAAACTTAGCTTGGTCCAGCTGAGGAATTCACTTGTTTATTCCTATCAAATCACAGCTGAGCTCCGTTTACTCTTTTCTGCATTGCAGATGGTCACGCGAGCTTCATATCCTACTGTTATCTAAAGTGCTTTCAGTGCCAGGGTCCAACATAGTCTCAATTTTCCTCTTCATTAGTAGCTGCTGCTTTCTTAAAAATTAAGTTTCCCTGTCAAAAGTGAAATTGACAAAGCAAACCTTTTGGTGGGCAACAGTTGTGGAACTCCTTGAATCACGATGGCCTTCCATAATAATATGTACATGAATAGTCATTTTAGAAACAAACAAAAGACACCATCGATTATTTTTTTGTTTTGTGTGGTACTGGAGAAAATTGCCATAGTCTGTTGGTGTCTGTCTCTATGGCGGCTTTTTTGGCTGAATGTAGTTGTGGGACATAACGATGGCTTGGTGATGAATTCAGTGTGAATTCCCTGCAGTGCAGCAATAAGGTACAAAGGCAGTTGTCTTTGTTATTGGGATTAGTGTTTTCTATATGCTTTGGCCAAAAAAAAAAAAAAAGCCAAATTGTATGTTGTAAGAGCTATTCGTGAGGCCACAGAAAGGAAAAAGGCTCCATATGGAAAAGGAAAGCAGGTTTTCTTCCGAATTATTTAAAAGGGTTTGTGTGTTTCTGAAATATGCATTGGTAAATATGAGCTGACATATTTCTAGCAACCAAATTATAAATGAGTGGAAGACCTGAAAATGTCAGTTTCTTCCTTAGAAGCACTTCAGGATTTTTCTTTTCATTTTTCTTTTCTTTTCCCTCTCATACATTCACTCCTTCCCTTAGGCAAATGAGTTCCTTTAAATGTTTGTCTCTTTGTTTCAGAATACTACTTATCATAGGATATAATTTCTGACACGTGTCATGGAAGCCTCAGAGGAGGTTTGATGTACTAATATTTTTATATAGTGTGTATGCATATGTTAAAATAACACAGAGAGAAAGTAGTAAATCCTTTAAACTTGTGTCTTTGTATATCTCAATATTGCCTAGCTAGTTGTATGTGTTGTGGTCTTTTTCAGGATTAGCTAAGAAAAACTCTAGGGTAATCCTAAGGAGTTCAGAAAAAGTGAAATAAATTAATATCTTAAGACAAAGATATCTTGTACAATGCTTATTAGGCAAAGTGCTTATCGTTGTATGGCACGAGAGCTATGCCACGTCAGGTAGTGGGGAAGGAAAAGTGCTTGAAACTGCTGCTGTTACCTCCTCTTCACTCCGAGAGGGCTCTGGAGTGTCAAGTGTCTCATTCATTTAGAACAGCAAGTCTAATTTGTTTAGTTTCAATGGGAATTAATATTTTTTTTTTATTGCTTTCCCAAAACTGTAACACAGTTAACTCTCTTCCTGGAACTGTAACACAATTTACTCCCAACCACATGTATCCAAGTCACTTGTTGATGAAGCTATATACATGTTACATGATCACTTTGTATTAGTAGGGACCAAAAGGTCTGTGAAAGGCCAGGTTAGCTGAGGCAAAAAATTATTTTTCTGGTGTTTTTCTTTATCATTTTCATGTCAACATTAATGTGAGTTTGGACAGCAGACTTTGCAGTCTGTTGTTGCTTAATCCTGACCTTCCTGTGTGCCTAAAATTGTGGAAGAGCCATTGGGTGAGGGACAGTTTTCAGAAGCGATGTGTCTGGCACAAGCTTGCAGGAGAGAATGGGAGGAGATGGTAGAGACGTGTGTGTGTGTGCCTAGCTGAGCCATCCTTAAAGCGGCGTAGGTTGGGCCATTATGGAAATCCTGCCCTCTGTTATTGTGCTCGATCTGTCTTGTCCTTGGAATATAATTATTATGTACTTATAAATAAAACATATATCTTCTTGTTCAGTACAGCTTCTATGGTTGGGTTACCTTTGGGCAGTGTGTCAGTCAGTAGCATTACATTTTTTTAATGCTCACTAGTGGTACCATGCTAATTCTGAGCAAATCATGCCAGCACGGGACAATGCGGAGGCATATACTTAAGTCATATTGAAGTCAGTGCATTTAAACACAAACGCACGTGCTTTCCTGAATCTGTGTGTTTACTGTGGGCTGTTCTGAAATAAAATAATTATATTTGTACTCCCAGTGAAGGATGAATCTTGCTTTAAAAAAAAAATCAGGTGATGTTTGTGAATACTTAAAATATACAAACTGTTTTATCTTTTGTTTTGATAGCTGATTGCTGTTTATGATGAGCAAGAAAGTCACCATAAGACTGATGACACCAATGGCAACGTGACAGACAGAAACAGCCCAGACTCGTTTGAGACGGAGGTAGCAGCTCAGCTGGCTGCCTTTCAGCCGATTGGTGGTGAGATTGAAGTGACTCCTTCTGCCCTAAAACTGGGTATGTATATCTTGCATGGTTATTTTTTTATTTTTTTGACCAATATATAGTACTTTTGTGTTTCTTTTTTTCTTCTCTGAGCATGTCTGTAGTCCGATTTTATGTATTTAAAGGAAGTTTTTAGCACGTCATTGTTTGCCTTGGGCTTCAGTAAAGACAACTGTAATGACAAAAGTTGGTCTTTTCGTGCTGAAGACTGCAACTGAGCATGGCAAATCTACACTCAAGTTTCATATCCTGGTGTATGCTATGCTCATCCGTACAGCTGGGTCTCTTTTTTTCTCCTTTCCTTGACTGGGTAGGTTGCTGACAATCTTTCATTGTAATCTTCCGAGAGCGGAAGAGATAAAACCTATGCAAATTATTTTCAAATAACAAAGTCATTGAAAAAAAACCTCAGCATTTTTGTTGAGGAACCCGGATTCAGTGAGTGTTAAACTGCTCTGTGCAATTACTTCTGATTAGCTGAGGCAGTGCCCAGTTTTGGGGTTGGCGGGTAGAAAGGAGACACTGGTTGCAAACAGTTCAGCTCTTTGCCTTTGAAGGAGTTGCACAGCAGAGTCTATTTGCCTATCTGACTTTAAGGTGAGCAAACTCCAATTAGGAGAGGCTTCTGCTTAAGTCCCTCTTAAATCAGAGGGTACTATGTGAAATGCTTAAACTCTGGTCGCCTGTGTTATTTCAGTGTGCCTGGAAGGCCAAGAGTTCAGACACTGGTTTCCAATTATAAAGATCTAGAGTCTTGTACGTGGAACACAAAGCAGTTTGAAATACTTTCTTGGATTGAGAGCAGGCTAAGCTGTCACATAGGTACTAGATACAGAAGCTTTCAAAAACAGATTGAAGGTGAATCCTCTTACTGTCTGTCTGTAAAGCAGTAGTACACTGACAGCATTTAACAAATGAATAACACTCAGGAGAGACTTCTCTTCATTCCACCAGAGCTCATCATCCAATTCACCGTTTTCTTGAGTACTGCTAGCATTCTCCTGATGGTGTGCAATAAAATTTCTGAGTATAAGTGGGTGGGGTAAGGATAGGAATACTACTTCTAGATGTGCTGCTCTCATGGAATAGTCTGATTATGACTTCAAAAATGGAATATTCACTTCTCTGTTTATTTTAATTGCATTTTAAAGGAAAAGGCCGATTAACAAAAACGAGCTAAAATAAAACTTCTAATAAAGCTCACTGGATGAGGCTGTGTAACTTCTAATGGAAGCCTGTGTTCATTTTTGTGCCTCATGTAGAAAACATTGACATTCAAGCTGCATGCAATTTCTTAGATTCAAATTTCTGTATTAATGAGTCACATCTGTTTTTTCTATATTCTAGAATATAGAAAAAAATTATTCTAAATTTAATGATACACAGGAATTTCTTATATCTAAAAATCTTGGGAAAAGACTTATTCTTGCCATAACTTGCATGTATTTGTGCTTTGGTTTTGGTAAACGTGAGGTATGGAAAATTTGTGGCTAAATGTCCGATGGTTGAATGGTTTGTCACTTCATTTATTGCGTATTTTTAAATAACACTTTGTAAACTAGTTTTAGCATGTTTCAGAAAGTAGAGATTGTTCTCTGTCTACTTCTGAGCCATATTTAAAAAAAAAGTAAAAATCAATTAAAGTGGTTTGTATGTAAGTTAAGGGTTGGAGAGATGAGTATTTCAACCTCACACAATTATATGTAAAACAGTTAAATGCTGGAGCACTTCAGTAAGCTACCAGGTAGTTCAGTTTTCATAGCATTTATAGAATCCTTCTGCTATAGAGTGTAAAGGAGATGAAACATAACATGAGTGGCCAGTTAGGGTTCTATTTTGTTTTCAGTGCAATGCAAATATTTATTTGAAGTTTAAATGGGTGCTTGCCTCTTAAAGTAGAGAGTATAAATATAATGTGTTTGTCTCCATAGTTATCTTTCAGACTGTTTTATTTTATGACGTAAATGAAAGATTTTCTACCTGTCAGTTCTATAAACTCAGTCCACACTCTGAAATTTAATTGTTTCTCTTCTGGATTTTACATCACAGATTACAGTTCTTTAGACTTAATTTTTGCCTTTATGTTTGCTGTACAAGTCCCTGGACCTTAAATTATGTCCTGATTTCCACTAGAGGGAAATTGAAAAGTAAATTAAGAAATAGAAGGATGATTTGGTTGCATCAATATCCTTGATGCATGAACCATAGTAGTCTGACTCCCTGTCTAATTACTGAATTGACTCCCGCTTGCTAGCAGAAATAAAAAATAATTTTTAAAAGCTAGTCTTACTTTGGCAGCAAGGATGCAATTAAATATATGTAGTGAGCAAGGGTTGCTTTCCATGGTGGAACGTTGTTTCAAACACTGTCACATGCTTACCTTTTAGAGTATTTTTGCAATACTGATCATTTTGGTGTACATGTTTCAGTTAACAAATAAATATAGATCTGTTGTAAAAAAATAAAATCCCCACTTAGCTGAAAATGTGATTGGATAAAGAATACATTTCGTGCTACAATACAAATGATAATAAAGCAGCTGTTAATGTATATATTTATTACAAAATTTAGAAAAGCACACTACCGTTTAATGTTGTTTGAAACAGTGAAGAAACGATCTACTGATTTTTTTGTATTTCTGTGGGTAAGTAGAGAACATTGAGACACTATTGCTGAACTGGCAGCAGAGAAAGCTTTTCTTGTGGGACTATTTCTTGTGAACAGAACTTCCCAGAGTAAACTAGTGATGTGGACATTGCAATAGTTTGCAAAGAATGATAAAGGCAACGAAATGCCTAAATAGCTGACTTATATTTGAAAAATTGCATAGAGGTAAACTGCAACGTCTCTGACCCCAAATACTGTCGTAAATTCTTCATTGCCATTTTTTTACCTTGTTTCTTAGATATAAAACTCTGGATAGACAAAGCCTTAGCATGAACAGTGAAGTCACAGTATGCTGAATCCTCTTTAGCTGTATGAGTTTAGCCCATGGTAAATGTAAGGTAACCTGCACCCCAGTGAGGGTTTATTTTAAAATTCTGTGTCAGAGATGGTTTTCTGGCTGTTCAGCTCCTCAGTCCTTCTCCTGCCTGGCATAAAGGCTCTTGTATGTTAAGCATCACTTTTGAACTTGTGTACTCTTAGAAGACTAGCTCACTTGATTGCCTTTATTCCCTGTTCCAGACTTCTGTTTCGTTGCTGATGTCTGATTAAAGAGTCATTCTCTCATCTTTAAGATAGCTTTGCTGCGATATTGGACGACATTCTTCTGTAGTGCGTTAAGATCTTTAGAGAGCCCATGATGGATGGGGTTATGTATATTAGGGTACTAACAGTCCTGTCTGGGTTCTCTAGCTAATAATTTGAGGTTTTAGAATACATATTAAAAGTGAACTAGCAATGTAGAGTGGTAAAACACAACTTTATGGTAGCAACTAATGGGCTATGTGTAAATTGATGTGATCTTCCTAAAATATTTCCAAAGCCATTTGTTTTAGATGTTTACCAACTTCAGACTAGAGGTTTTTAATAAGTCCTTTTGAAATAGATGGTTACCCAGCAGTAATCATCTGCTCATGAACCTGGTGCATCCATGATATTTTAGGCAGTGGCCTGCAGGCTATTGCTAAGCTAATGTCCAGTGAAAGTGTGCTTCTTCATAGACCATTAGTTTATAAGGAAAGCTTTGTATGATCATTAGCTTCAACTGCAAGCTAGCTGTTCCTGCAGAGCAGGAGGCGGAGTCACTTCAGAAATGTTCCTTTTTTTTTTAACGGAAAAAAAAAAAAGCACTAGTGTGTCATTATAATGTTGCAGATACATAACATGCCAGTACAGGTGCTTTGTGAGGGATTTCAATTTCTTATAAGGCTTTTCAATTAAACTAGCTGAACTGTCTGAGTTTTTGATGCCTGTAGTTCTTTTGGCCCTCATAAGCCATCTTGTAATTTTCTGTGCACCCAGAAGAGTGCTACTGGCCCTTCTGGCCTTTTGCGCCTAATAGTTTAATGTTCTTTTCCAGTGGTTTACCCTGCATGGTAGGTAGTGGAACAGGAAAGGGGGAATAAGAGGTTTAGCCTTTTGTGTTTTTTCATGATGTCAGTTTGTTCCTTTTCAGTTGATATGGGGAGGAAGGAGAGCACTGCTTTATTTATGGAGGACCCATTTTATGGACATGTCAGTTTGAGCTGGAAATGCCTTCATAACTGGCTCAGTGTTTCATTTGCTTCATTCGATAGATGATGGTCGAGTGCACGCAAACTTAGGTGTTGCTTTTCTCTTGCTTCTCTTCTTGGTGTGACGTAGTCATGATTTTGCCTGGAGGAAGACAGACAGTATTTGGTGATATTTGTCACTGCTGAATACTAAGGTAGGAAAAAAAGTGAGGTATGCATAGGTATCTCCACGATGATTGGTTTTGGTTTTGTTTTGTTTGGGTTTTTTTTTTGTTTTCTTTTTTTGGTTTTAATTATTCTTTCCTCTTTAGTCGTTTCTTTGGAAATCGAGTTGAAAATTCCTGAAGCTGTTTTCTGAATACAAGCATTATGGGAAGCAGATACAATTAGGTTACTTTGATTTTTGGCTGCTACAATAAAATTTAGCTTCTTAATGAATTTATACCTTTATTAGTGTTTAGTTAAAATTGAGGTTAGATAAGGAAATAATTGCTTGCATCAGTTATTGTTAGCAGGTTATACAATTCTCTTGTAAACTCTAGGAGTTTAATACCTCCCTTTGGAATTTTTCACTGGTAAGTAGGGCAAGTGTCTTGCTTTTCTCACTGAAAGGTCTTACTTTGGCATTTCAAAATTTGCATGCCTTTGCTTTATAGCAAATCTCTGAGAAGATTTTCTTCTTTTATATATAAATATATATATATACACACAAAATAGAAGACTTGGGTGCAAATGATGGTTGAAGTGGTCAATTACAGTCTCTTTCCTAAAATTAGCTTATGAATGGCAATCTTAGCTGAAGCTCAAGCTATCTTGAGGCACTTGTGGTTTTGAACAGTCAGTTCTTTCAGTTCTGGACACTTTATGTAGTGTCTTTGCAGTGGGCATTTGTTTCCTAAAAACAGAGATTGCTACCTGGGAGTGCTCCAACCCTCAATAGGTCTAGTACAGGATAATAACAGTACCAGGCTAAAAGTTTTGATTTTATATTTTGATGCAGTCGGTGTTGTGGCCATGTCTTTTTAACTTGTTACTTGCACCCTTATGGAGTTGCCTTGAAGGTGTTCCCTTGAAGGTGTTTCAGGGGCTTAACGTAGGAATATATTAAGCTGATTAGGTATATTCTCTGTGTTTTGGGGCTTGCTCTAACTTAAATCATGCTTCATGGGGTTGTTAAAAACACTGATTTAGTTTGAATTCCCCTATGTTTTTGGGTTGCTAAGTCAGTTGACAGAGATGCTTCCGTTGGCAGTGTCTTAGTTTGAAGTCCAAGGGAATTAAAGGCAAGGTATCTTCCAGGAGTCTTTGGAAGTTTCTCTCTTGATAGGCCTGACAGGGCTTAAATTGTTACCTCCAGGGTATGGATGTCATCTGCTTCTGTGCTCAGACTTCAGAGCTCGCACTGAATTCCTTCTCTTTCTCATCTGCTTTGAAGTAGAAGTATTGTATCTAGGCTTGGGGGCATTTTAAACAGCATATATTCGGTTCGTCCTCTTTCAAGCTGGTGTTAAGATACTATGGATATACAGTGTATTTTTAAACACAGAGGAAACCACATGATTATGGTGGTATTTTAAAGTTATGAGAACAGGTATGAGCTGCAAATTTCGTTTGGTAAACAAAATGTTGCCAACGCTTGTATACAGCATGCATGCTGTGTCAGAATAAGTAGGAAAGACACCTTTTTTTACATAAAAGCTATCCTGTTCATCTTAACCTTGAAATGTCAGTTTATTGGCTGAGTGTTCCAATGTTTGTCAGTATGTTGAGTGTTCTACACGCATATACTAATTCTCTCCTGTATGACTCAGGGAAAATTAACATTTTGAAATTGGTAAATTTTAAAAGAAATGCATTATAGAAGCACATGCTGCCTGCTGTGGTTTGAGGCAATACTGCATACTTACGTCAGCAAATATATCTTTATTCTCTTTCTCTGCACTGAAGGCTGCTCTCGTAGGAATGATATCAAACATTGTTCTGAGCTGTTTGTCATAGGTGTTGTGGGGATGACACTGTACTTGATAGATTTTTCTCCTCTGCAGCATTCAGTTTAATCTGGTTTTAAAGAATTGTGATGATCAATTAAAGTCTATTTGTGTTCCTAAAACAAATGGTTTCTCTTCTCAGGCAAGCTAAAGGTTTGAAGATAACTTTTCATTTCAGTCAGAGTGCAGGCTTGGTATATTTTGACCTCATGACTTAAGTTTGGTATTGCTTACTTGTCCTTGATTCATGGAAATGAGCTTTGCAGCAGCATAGCTAAAGTTTATCTTTGTATTGCAGCAAAAGAGTACAGTAATGCTTTCTGTAAAGATTTATATAAAAAAATTTCCATGGGTTTCTCTGTCTTTGGGTTGCCCATTTAGAAAACAAGCCAGTCTTTCCTTTCCTCATATCCAAGAATTTAGTAGGAGTGTAGGTAATAAATTTATGTGCATAGTTGGTTACCAAAGAACACCTTTTCTTATTAATAGCCCCTCTGCCTTTGATTTCCCCTAAGATTGTTTCTCATCAGTTATTCTCCTTGCCTGTATTCCCTTTGCGCTTGGTTTACTGTGCCTTACTTTGGGGCGTGGGGTTGAAATAGGAAATATTTCAATATGAAAATAGGTTAAGTAGGGAGAAAAATATTTTTTCATCACAAGTTACACATTTTCCTGCAGTAGCTCTCTAGCTGAGGTGCTCATTTCCAGCCTTTTATTGCCTCAGGGCAGGTTTGGGGGGATGGTGATGAATGGAGCTTAGAATGATAGAATAAATTTTATTACAAAAGTCTATGCTGCTTTTTGACACACTTTATTTGATGTCAGTGTTTCTCCTAAAATTTTTGTCTATTCTATTAATTTTGTGATGTTGCTGGTTTTGCGAGTATTTGTATATTGTTATGATGCATAACTAGTTTCAAAGGTAGTATCTCTTAAAAAGAAACAGACCAACCCACTTCATAAGCTAAATATTTGCAGCTGGAAGGCTATAGTGCAATCTCTGTCTGCACACTATAGTGCTAGGTAAGACAAAGGAGTGTGTTTGTGTGTTTATAAATCTCTGCAGTGCTATGTGCTGTATTAGCTCTGAGGCAATACGGGAGAATGTGTATTTCATGTTGAAAATGAGCCTGCTAAGCTTGGCTGATTGAGAGTTTGAAATTGTTCAAGTGTTAAAAAAAAAAAAAAAAGACTTACAACAAAAGATCTTGAGGTAGTAGATCACGCCTTTTTTCTTAAGAAACCAAACTATTATAGTTTTACACATTTTTTGAAATGTTTGTTTGCTAATGGTTGTTTACTGTTTGCTTCCGTATGAACATGTTCCAGAGTACAGACGAACCCATCTTTATGAACGTCATCATTACAGAAGTTGCAAATAACAGTTAAATGATTCAGTTTGCCCGTTGCCATGTAGTTCTTTTTCATTGCTTTCTATTTAATTTATCCTTTCAAGAGCCTTCGTTGATAGTTTTTTGTCTCTTTACTTTGAAGTGCCAGTTTAGATTTTGATTGTTTCTCACAACAGATATCTAGAATCTCAGCCAAGTGAAATGGAGAGTTGTGTATTTACTACTCCTGAACATAGCTGGCAAAAGATGCACCTCCCTCCCAATATGTTGCACAATTTTCCCATAGACAAACTGGCTGTTTTGCTTTCTTGGTAACTCATTACTTCATTACATGGAAGTCTGTTTACTGTAGACATTTAGTAAAAGACGGATGTAGTATGTTTTCCGGAAAGATTAATCCTGCAGAGTATTTTGGTCATCTCTTCTTAACCATCCTGCTAAAAGGGGCAAATGACCTTCTGTGATCAAGTCCTTTTTTAATTTTCCTACAGAAATAGTCATCTTACCATATTAATTAAGACAGAATTATAAGTAATGATTATTCACTTTCCTCACCATTTAAAAATGAGTATCAAACAAAACTACCATTCAACAGCAAAACAACCCTAAATTAACTTTTTCATGAAGCATTCAACTAAATTGTGTAATTTGGTGTTGCAGGCCAAAAATCAAGGAGTTACAATAGAATTAGACAAATTCACAGGAGGTGGCTCACCAGTGACAGTTAAAATATGGTCTAGATGTCACTCTGATTTGAAAAGTTTTCAAACATTAGTTTTTTGCAAGCTAGTAAGGTACAACACTTTGTTACTTTGTTACAACTCTCCCTCAATATTTGCTACCACAGGTAGGTACGAGATAATGGGTGAAATGGACCCAATATAGGTGCTTTTATGGTCTTATAGTTCCTTGAAACCTCCCAGAAAGTTCAGGAGATTTCACTATTTTATCTTAATGTCTTTTAAATTTTGCAGGAAGAAGGTTGAAATTTCAGACTAAAACTAGTTTACCATGACCAGAATAGAAAATAATCATAATATAACTTTGTTTTTAAGGAAAGGTCAAAACAGAAAGGGTTCTTAATTTAGATTGGGTATATAAAACATTTTGAATATTGAATATTACATATCTGAATGGCCTATAATAATGCCATGATTTGTAATATTCTTTTAAAATACCATTAAAATATTCAAAACACATATTTTACTATTCTACTGCTAGGAATAAAATGCTTCCAAAGTGATATTCAAGCTGTATAGTTTAGCTGCCAAAGTTTTAAAGAAAATTAAACCGTTGAACTGTGGAAAAGTGACTGCATAAGCACCTGTAACTGATGTTAGCTGAAGTGCTAAACCAGCTTTTGGCAGTGTGGCCTCTTCTGCAGGTGCACAGAATATTTTCTTTGTGACAGTTTATTCAACTAGTACAGTTCATTAAGTATTTAATTTGAAGTTGAGAAATGGGCTGGGAATTGAAATAGAAGAAATGCTTATTTTCACCTTTCAATCTCTGAATAAAAATGAGGTGCGAGAGTCTGAGATCTATTAGTTTTAAAATCTTATAGGATATATTAGCCTAAAATGATTGATTTAAATTCAGTAACTACAGATAATATGCTGCTTAAAAAACATTCTGTTTAATAAGATGAATGCTTTTTGCTGTGTTCAGCAAGTTGGATGACTATGGTGACTGGTGTTTTTAAGTATATCTAAAGTTTAGTTTCCATTGATGTCTGAATGCCATTTGAAAGAGATTACATTTAAAAAAATCAAAACAAAACCCCCAAACCCCTAAACCAAAAAATTTTGTGTATGTGTCTAAATTCTAATTTAACACAAATTATTATTTTTTTCCAAATGATACTCTAAAAACAGAAAATGTGTGAAGCTCTTCAAATTTTTAGTCCTGTGTCTGAAGCTAGAATTTGGAGGCTGAAGGACCAGTCAGTGGGGGCACAATGATGGTGTGATTCACCAAGATGTTTCACCTGGACAAGAATAAAAGAAAGCTTGGCCTGTAGTGGAAAGTGCTGATTTTTGTTGGTAATAGCTAGTGTGTTCTCGCAAAGCTCCTAATCAGTCTGCCCAGCAAGGATACGAGTTGCACATTTTCCTAGAGCTTGGGTTGGGGAAAAAAATAATCACAACTCCCTGTTGTGAGTGAGGTGATTAATCCTTGCGCCACGGGGATTCTGCTACAGCTCCTTCCCTTCTCCCTGGTCTCTTCTACGTGGTAACTGCAGCCAAGACCCGTGAGAGTGGAGTCATGGTGCTCTCAGCACTTTAGTAACTCTGCACATTTCCTGTCTGTCTCATGAGGAGCTGGAAATAGGAGCACTGAGTTGACAGAGGTGAGAAGATCCTGAAATTACTCTATATCTGATGTGTGTTGTGACCTTAAATGTAAGAAAAAAATACCTGGTTAAGATTCAAACTGATCACGTCCTTCAGCTGGAAACTTTCTTGAGAGAAATTCTGAAACTGGGAGAAAGTAGCAGTGTTACTTGTACATCTTCTGTAGCTACATATATATCCTACTACCTTAAGATGGGCAGTGGTTAACTTTTCATATGGATGTAGATTTTGACCCTGAAAATGGGATCTAGATTAACTTTATTACTGAAATAATGTACAAAGGTGATTATTATGTGTCCATCTTGGAAAATCCAAAAGGTGTAAATGTAAATATTCCATAGTGGTTTTATTAGGTGGTTGTCATTTCTTGACAATGACAGCACCAAAGAAACTTCACTCTGGTCATAAAACTGTGAGAACAGTTCTTGTGCTTTGTAACTGAAGTCTGACTTAAGGTGTTACAGCGCGTGCAACCAGAGAAAATCATTCTTTTGAAGACCACCCCAAAACATTCTCTGTCTCAAGCCTTTAATGGGTTTTACTTGTAGATGATTGCTTTTAGTTTTCTTTGTAAGAAAAAGTACACTGCATTTAGAGTGATAGGGAAATACTTTGTTCTGCACTGGGTTAATATGTAAAAGTGAGAGCTTGCTGGAAATGGATTTTCATCTGTTTATAGATTTAAGTCAATTGTCTTAACTGTTACCTCATCCTAGTTCATTAATCTAATCTTGTATCCATGGGAATTTAAAAAAATGCAGTATGTGCTTTGGAAAGAACAGAAAGCTGTAGATCTGAAATTGTATTGATAGGTGCTATTATGAGCAATTTGAGTTAGCTTTAAACATAAAAGTCACATCGTCAGAGCATTACATATTTAAAAAAATAAAAAAGAATTGGTACAGTCCTATCACAAGGTAGAATGTACAAGCTAATGTCAGCTATATTTTAAGTACATGGCAGAACCATTATATGATGCCTCAGGTGGTGGTGAGCAATAAATCTGAGGGTGACCAAATTTACCCACACTGATTGCTTAGTGCTCTCAAAAAGTGCTGACCGGCAAAACTCCCTGTATGCCTGTTAATGTGAAAATTCTCCGATAAAAAGAAGAAAAATAGACATATATTAATGACATTTCCTATATTTAAACAAATTAATATCCTGTTTGTAATATTTTGTTTCCAGTGTCTGAATTGTCTCATGACAGGACCAGTTTAAAAGTCATTCTGACTTTGTGGTTTAAATGGTGGTTGTTTTTGTTGTATGTGTTCAGAGATCTTCCAGCCAAGAACTGTCTATGCCTAAATGCAATTTCACATTTGTGTGTGCATGCGTGTAGTATTTATGGTGTTTTGTTTTAGCTCTGACTTGAAATTTTGTTGTGATTTCCTCACAAGGAGCTCTTAAAAAATATTTTGAAGCACGTGCAGGTGAGAAAATAATTTGTCTGTCTGTCCAGGCAAGTGTAATTTGGAAGCAGGCAGGAGAGTAATTGTCATTGATATGGCCTTTAACAGTTGACAGTTTGATACAGACTTGATGGACAGCTTTTTTCCCCATCATAGTCAGCATTTTTATATGCAGGAGCAGAAATTAATATTATGACTTTAACTGTGTAGGTGACTTACTGTAAATCTCTTTCTACCCACTTTTGATACTCTGTTCAAGTGTATCTTTTGGTCTCCTCTAAAATAGTTCTTCCCTGGAAAAACAAACAAACAAACCTCATATGTTGGCTGCCATTGATGCAGTGGCAATGCATGTGCTTGCATTTCCTATGTTGCTTGATTTGTCAGTTTACACAGGTCATCTGAGAGTGTTTACACCCTAAGCAATGCTAAAATCAATTTTTAGTACATAATTTTACTGCATTATAGATAGCACAGCCTACCAAATATGCTCGTGGGTGATAAGCTCTGGTTGTCTTCAGCAGTTTTCTGAATTTGGCCCTGTAACAGCAACCTGCAACCTAAATCCCAAAGAATAAAAGGATTTCAGCCTGGAGGTGAATTGTGCTTTCCTAAGACTTAAGAGCAAAAGAGCGAAACTAAGGAAGAATTGGAATAATCTTTATTTGTGGTAGTGGTCACTCTGAGTGATACTCAGCTGTCTAAATTTAGGCATCAATTTCGTTTCCAGAACTCAGAGCCTAGAGACCCTGAAGAGTTTAGGGGGATACCAGGAGGGACAGATGTAGCTCCAGTGTTCACCTACCATGCTCAGATCCTGAACTCCAGACCTTACGTTACTTATCTGAGGTTGCACAGTGTTCTTAAACCCATCACATCTGGTTAGTCAGCCCCCTCTTAGCCTCAAATGCTGATTTTTGATCTGCCGCAAGGCTTAAGTGAGGCAAAATGCATTCCTATCCAGGGTATGTTTTACTGTCTGTGTACAGCTTAAACCCCCAACAAATGCAAAATAAGAAAATAGGATCACATCTAGCATGGAGATGTTTCTTATGTCATTGTGTTGATGCAAGGTTTCAGTTTTTAATTGTGCACAAATGGCAGAACTTCTCTCCTTTTTTTTTTTTTTTTCCTGATGTAACCAATTTAAATCTAAGTGTAGTTTCTACCATATGCTTGTTTCAACCATATTTGCAGTTAAAAAAAATATTTCCAAAACATAAGAGTTCAGAGAAAATATGCTGTTAACCATGAATTTGTGTAGTTACTAATTTTTAAGGGTAATGCTAGCAAAAGGGAAAGATTGATCTGTATGGCTTTAAATTAAATGATAGAGAGTTTCCTTTAAGGAAGAAAAACCACAGGACTTCTTAGAATCATAGAATCATATGGTGTTCACAGGGACCTCTGGAGATCATCTAGTCCAACCTCCCCACCAGAGCGGGTCTACCTAGAGCAGGTTGCACAGTAACTTGTCCAGGTGGGTTTTGAATGTCTCCAGAGAAGGAGACTCCATCATGTCTCTGGGCAGCCTGTTCCAGTGCTCTACCACTCTCACAGTAAAGAAGTTCCTCTTCACGTTTAGGTGGAACTTCTTATACTCAAGTTTGTGCCCATTTCCTCTTGTCCTGTCACTGGGCACCACTGAGAAAAGACCAGCCCCGTCCTCCTGGTACCCTCCCTTTAAGTATTTGTAAGCATTGATTAAATCCCCCTTAAGTCTTCTCAAGACTAAAAAGACCCAAGTCCCTCAGCCTCTCCTCATAGGGAAGATGCTCCAGGCCCTTAATTATCTTTGTGGCCCTTTGCTGTACCCTCTCCAGCAGTTCCCTGTCCTTCTTGAACTGGGGGGCCCAGAACTGGACACAGTACTCCAGATGGGGCCTCACCAGGGCAGAATAGAGGGGCAGGATGACCTTCCTCGACCTGCTGGCCACACTCTTCTTGATGCACCCCAGGATGCCATTTGCCTTCTTGGCCACAAGGGCTAATCAGCTTTATCAAAGAGTATGTATTGTGAATAAGGGTGAGACATCCACATGTGCTTAGAAGGTGCTATGGTACCGTAATAGAATGTATTCTATGCTAATTTTGAAAGAAGAGTAATACACCCTGAAGTGACTGAGGTTAAAGCCTGTCATAATGAGAAAAATTTTAGTCTTGGGCATGTGTTTGAATTTTCCTTGTCTATAAATTACTGATGCAATGCAGCAAGATGAGGAGAACTAGTTTTTTCAAACTGAGTTCCTCTGGCACAAAACGGTGATGCTTGTAAATAATATGGTTGTATGATCAACTTTGTATGCAGAAAGAAGTTTTCCTGTGTCTCATCATTCAGGGAAAAAATGGATTTTCTGCTTGAGCTTACACTGGTTGTTATAAATGTTCAGCACAAATGCAATAGCATGAGTAGAATAACATGGAAAACACAGCATGACAAAAGGAAAGCAGTAAGCAAAAAGGCAACATTTTGTTCCCTGACAGAAGAAAATGGATGACAGAATCTCATTAAGTAAATATGTATAGTTGTCTATAGTATGTCTATAATAAATGGTATCAGCAATGGGTTTTTGTTACATTCATTCATGTCTACGGAAGGCATGGATGATCAAATTCAAGGTATGTGTGTATAATGGATGTGGTCTGACTCCAGAGTCAGTTTGAGTCCTGGGCAATGGCCTTTGGGGAGGTTTCTCTCTTGCGGAGTGCTTGGCTTTCAAGAGCCCTGTGTGTGCAGTACCAAAGAGGGAGGGAGAGGCTGGAAAAAGAAAGGAGCCTGTGGGAGATGCACAGGCTGGGAGGCACTGAATGGCAGGGAAGGTGTTCCTATGGCAGAGAGTAGCCTGAGCCGCAGAGAAGACAAGGGGAGATGGAGGAGAATTGGTTAGCTCAGGGGGCCGCTGAGAATGGCTGTCTACTGAAAGAGAATAAGGGATTCTCCCCACAAAGAGGGAGAGTGACGCTTCTTCTCAAGTCTTACATCTAATCTTCCTGCTTACTATTTGTTTGCCCACAGTAGAGGGTCCATTTCATACTCCAGTGTCTTTGTGGTGTGTGCACGTAAAACAGTGAGGGCCAGGGGGACTGTTTGGGTAATTTTAGCTAAAGACTGCAGCTGACTTGGTTCATAGAGATGTTACGATTTGTGGTATCTCTATGCAAGAAATGATGTTATATGTCAGTAAATATATTTTAAAAAATTAAGACGATAGACTCTGGTTTTCTGATCAACAAGAAAATGATCTACAGGACCCTAAAATTTACAACAAATAGAGAGAAAAGAAAAAGCATTGTAGGCAGTGGTCAAAAAGTTCAGTTATTTTTGTGCAAGAAGGGGAGCATTCCAGACGAGCACCATAAATTTCATAACCTCATGGCAGTAAGAAAAACTTGCAGGAATAAAAAAGAAAGCAAATAGCTGCAAGGCCATCTTCCCAAGTTGGAAAGCAATATTTATAATCCCACTGCTCCTGCAAACTTTGGTTTCAAACTTCAGACAGCTGTAAACTGAGAATTGGAAAAAGTCATTTTTCTTCAGTTTCTCTGGAAAACAGTGGCAGAAAGCAAGGGAAAGGTCGTCTCCAAAATTGAGGACAGGAGAATGTGGTAAAACCAGCACCTTGCAGCAGTCAATACAGGGAGCAGACAGAAGTGCTGAAGTATGGTCCTGTCTTCTTAGACAAGCATTATGCAAATGGTGCGATGCAGAAGACATCTTTCAACTGCTGTGGAAGCTGGGAGGCTGTGGAACACATGAGGGTCCTGTCTCCCAGCAGTCACAGTGATGGGAAACTTCATCTTTCTTTCAGCTAGAGGAATGAGAGAGAACTGAGGAGTTGGTTGTAGAAGACAGCTCTGGAAAAGGAGAAGTCTAATTTCAGAGTGTTGGCTTTGAGAGAAGGAGTGAGCTTGATATAAGCGATTTTTTGGGTTGGGTCGTGTTTTTGCCTCTTTAGTTGACTGTGGGGAATTTTTTTAATCCCCTTTGAGTTACTGTTGATTTCTCACTGTGGAGAAAGGAGAGCAGAAGTGAGAAAAGGGGCTAGGATGATGGCCGTGAAGAGTATAAGCAACAGTATGTTGTAATTTGAATTTGAAATATGGCTCATTGACTTGTGAAAGTTTTACAAATATAAGTACTAGTGCAGCGGGCTTTCTGGTGGTTTAGCACGAGCATTTCTTTGTACTGGTCATGTTTATGTTAAAAGGAGTTGGAGACTAAATTGTGCTGAATCATGGAAAAGTGTCTCAGCATCTGTTTTCAAACTGTTGTATTGAAGAGAGACTGAAAATTGGATACGGGTTAACAGAAACACTTTGATCATACTTGGCTTGGAAAGCAATTATTTTAAGGAATATGTATTTATCTTAAAGATGGGAGTAACTTAAAAATCCAGCGCTTTTTGGCTTTAGCTGTTGTACACCTTTATATCAAATGTGCTTAGAGGGGAAAAAAACTCCAGCACCATGTGAAGAACAGGAAGATTTGAGTCGAGAGATTTGGTTCCTTTTGACCTACTGACACCTTTGGAAAATCACACAAAATGCATAAGTGTGTGGTGATCAGTCCCTTTCTTCAGAATCTCCTTATAAAAACATGAATAGCTTTTGATAACAAGATGATAATCACTTGGAACAAAAAACAATATTCACCTTTTGATTTTTGAGTATTTCCTCAATACTAGGACCCAAATTTAAGTATTACTTTTGCTTTTCTTATTGATTTCCTGCATAAGTGGAGATAGAAAGCATTACTTGTGTATAAAAACTGTTGCTATGAGAAAGGGTAGGAGCATGAGATTCTCTCGTTGTTCCTCAGCATCAGGTGCTGATATTTATTCCAGCTATAATTACAAAGTTGTGCTGTGAGAGAATGTAGTACAGTCACTCTGGCTTTGTTAGCGTCTCTGTAATGA
>JAHREE010000531.1:833753-887845 GCA_033628505.1 Tringa tobata | reverse complement strand
GGTTGAGTCACCATCCCTGGATGTGTTTAAGAGACGATTAGATGTGGTGCCGAGGGATATGGTGTAGGGGAGGACTTTGTAGAGTAGGGTAGATGGTTGGACTCGATGATCCCAAGGGTTTCTTCCAACCTAGACGATTCTATGATTTTTGATCTTATTTTTTCTTGACAATCAAGTTGAGTAGTGGCTTGTGCTTTTTTTAAATTATTTTTCTATTTACTAGTAACAATAAGTTCTGCCTTCAATTCATCTTGGCTTACACCTTGGTTTAATGTAAATTTCAATTAGAACATATGGATTCACAAGCTCCTCTCTAAAATTCAAGTGAAACAGCTTTCTTCTTTGCATCAGTCCCAAAGGATGCTCAGAGTACCGTATTTACTGTATTTGAACTGTACCATGTAACATGACTGGGCTGAGAGCATATTGTGGTATCTTAAAGTTAGCAGAATTACTCTCTGTGTTGGCATTTGCTCTGTTGTCTATTTTGCAGCCGGCTTAGAGTGATGTGAACTTGGACCTTAAATAAAAGAGCTGCTGTGTTTCTTGTAGCATGCTTGCTCCATTGAGCTAATAGTTGTCCATCTGAGGTGATTATACATTTAACACCTGTGGAGATAAATTGGCCTCCTCCTTTTCCTTTCTTCTGCTTTTTTTGGAATTACCAAGTACAATCAATTTCATGGTATATCTGTCAGCTTTATGGAAACAAAAGGAAACCCCTTCTTTTCAGCTGACCTCTTGTCAATCTAAGAAATATGTTGAGGGCTCTAGAAATCTGGAGTTCGCTTCCACCCCCACACCTCCCTTTCTTTAATGATCTGCATAAATCTTTCTGTCCTTCAAGCAGCAGAATGGGAATCAAACAGAAATATGTTGTTTTGGGGTAAAGTAAGTTCTGCCAGCAGCACTACTGAGCAAGGGCCAGTTATTCTTCATCGCCTCATCTTTTCACACTTTCTGTAACAGCCGAAATGAATTCTGTTTCTGGTGCAGAAGAGGCATATTCCAAGGGGAATTTTATAGAACACTTCTGATAGAAGTTGCAAGTGTGTTGAAAGGAGAAGAGGCCAGGGAACAAACCCCCCCCAGATTAAATAGATTTTAAGTCACAGAGAAGAAAAAAAATTATTTATCAGCAGGAAGAAAGATATCCCCTTCAAATTCAAATGATTTCAAAAAACACGGCCAAAGTATGGATGTTTCATCTTAAAAATATATAAATAAATAAAGTCTGTGAAACGCTGCAGTTAGTGACAAATCTGTTTGTTCCTCCAAATGTTCCTATAGTGATATTTTCTTTAACCAAAGAATTAGTGTCTTAACCATATTATTTGTTTAAAAGAACATAGGGAACATTTACCTCAGATCTGTGAAGCACCCACCATAGCTGTCTAGGCATCAGAAGTTTCTATGTGTTTCTGCAAAGATGTGTTTTTTTCTTAGTAGCATTGGTGAAAATTCTGTGATGCGAAGACCAGCTATGAGGCCAGTGTGGCTAACGTACGCTACACAGATAAATGTGTCTGCTTTTCCTTCTCGCGTAGTATCTGCCGCCTTGGATGCTCTCAGATTTCCATTTGAGAGAGTGAGTTCAGTAATCTTGTATATCTGAGGGAAGAATATTCTACAAAAACAATCCTGAAAATATTGATGACTGAAGTGTTCTGCTGTATAGTGGTTAGAACAGCCTGAATCAGAAAGTTTTGTTCCTTGTGAAAAAAAATGCAAAAGACTATATTAAGCTTATAGTACAAGTTCTCCTTGAGTTCCTGCCAGGGAGGCTCTGAAGAGTAGAGACAGTCAAAATGGACTAGAAAAGTTTTTACACGATATTTTTATTACTTAAAAATTACCCTGCAAACTTGTAAATAGCAGACAACTCAGTCTTCAGGCCGTTCTGTCGATCCTTGATTCCCTGTTGTTAAGCATGGCAAAACACTCCGTCCTGTCACGCAGAAGAGAAGAAGAGAAACTGTCTGGATCACTGTTCATAGGTAGATCCAAACATTGCTAGCCAGGAGGCTTTGAGATGGATACTGTGTTATGGTCAAATTGATAGTCTAGTTTATACACAAAAGAGAATCTCTGGTGTATGTTTTTCTCTTTAAAGCCCCTCTGAACATAGCAAGAGATTGTCAACAGTGGAAATACTTTTAGATTAGGGATTACCATGTTAATAAAAACAAAGCTATCCTTGGGTTTACAAAACACTGAACCAAATGATGGCTTCATGCCCAGCTGTGATTTTCTGCCTTTTTACCTTTCAGTGTCTAGTTTGTATGTAGTTGTCATTTTCAAATGGCTGTTTTGAGAGGCACGTTGATGACACTATTGTGTTAATGTCATCAATCATACAAACACTGATATTACCAGGTAAAGTTAGTTCATTAGAACCAGATGCATGCTCCTGTAAATAAAATTAATTTTTTAAAAACTGTGGCAGTATGCCAACAGATTATAACACTTTAGGGAAATTAATCTGCTGCCAATTATGTGTGTTTATAATACTATACAAGTATATAAAACATCAAATTATTGATGTTAGCTCTGTTAAAATTCCTTTTATATAGTGTCTGATACTGGTTATCTTTTAAGCACAAGCCTAGCAGGCAGATTCTAGGATTACAGTGATTTATTTTTTTGTTAAAATGTTTCAATATTTAGAATTCATTACATATTATTATATGTTCATATGATTATGATGATCACTGCCACAGAAATACTTCTTCTTTATTTTTCCTATTTAATTGCTAAGATGACTTCAGGTCTAGTTTTCTGTTACACTCCTGCTAGTATTTTGTTCTGTAATGATGAAACACGCGTATTTAGGGCTGGTTGGCCCTAACTAAACTGTTTAGTTTGCACTGCAGAAATCAAATGAGAAAATACTCTTTGATTTGATGTATGCAATTTATAACCTGGTTCTTTTGGTTTTTAAGTAGGTGAAATAATCAATCTAGGCTTTTGATATATGTGCATTAAATAAAATGGTAGAAACTGAAGTTAGAAAGCTAGTTCATAGCATTCACCAGCTCTTAAAGAAAAGTTTTTTTCAAACAGAAGACAGAAAAATGTCTCTGCTTTGAGCCTACCAGAAGCTCTTTTTAAGTGGGAAAGCATGTCTTTGTAAAGCAATATAAAGTAATGCTACCCACTTATTGGCATATATGCTATATATACGTTCACGTGGTGCCCTTTGCTGACAATGTATTTCAAGAGGATTGAGATTGTGCCTTAGATTGTTGTGAGAAGAACAGGATCTAGATGAATATATTGCAGTTCACAGATAATGAAAGGAGGTCTGTGCAAAGGAGTCTGAGAATACATCTCACTAGAGAATAAAATTTATTTTCCAGCAACATTGAAATTTGAGATGGCTCAGCACCTACTGCTGGTTTTTACTGATACTGCTGGGATCGGCCCCTTAATACTCTCTAATCTCCCTCTTAAACAGGACAATATTTAGTAACATGCTTGTCCTGCCATGAGATCTGGGTTTTTTTGAACTGGGGAATGGGGAGCCAGTGGCAGGCTTGGAGCTGTCCTGCCTCAGGGCAGCCGCCTCACCCCTGCCCCTTCCTGCCGGGGAGGGAGGGTTACGGGAGACCGCATGGGGACCTTCTGACAGCCTCACATCCCTGCGACTGCTGGCAGCCTCTGCTTCCACTCTCCAGGACTGCGCCCTTGGTTGCTCTCGGGGTTCCTGGGGGCGCAGGTGGCTCAGGTGCTCCCAGGCTGGCGGTGATCACCCTGCCCTGCGGGGCTCCCACTGCTGGGGCGGCTTCAGTCCATCCTTTTCTCCTGGCCCAGCAGTAGCAGGCCACAGGCAGGGGAAGGCTCTTCCAGAGTTAGTTTGTGCTGCATTTTTTTGAATTTGGACTTTAAGCAGCTTCAAGTGAAATAAGAAATGCTAGCCAACAGAATTGTGGGGCTTCATATCGATAATTTTCTCTTGCTTTTGGAGTCAGACTTGACTGTACACTGCAACTGGGGAACAGAAGGCTCCTATTGAGGAAGACAAATTGTGTCAGGAGTGTTCAGCCTCCGGTCTAATATATTTTTCCTACTGCAGATAGCACTTCTGGGTTCATTATAGCTTGCTCTCATAAGTCGTCATTTCTGTCTCAAGGCTGCTGTGCTTTCCAATGTAAAGCAGATTGATGCTGGCACATTTTTTCTATTTTAATTTTACAAAGTTGTCACACTGAAACTGTGCCTCATATTGGAAGTGCTTTGAAGTGAAGAGATAAACAAAGAGCTAAAATAAAATTAAAAAGGAGCACAAACAACATTTCATCTTGGTTTGTCTTTTTTTAAAAATAAGCTGAATGGATGTAGTACCCTTGTGCCACTGTAGTAAGTCTGCAAACATTAGCCGATCAATCTAAATTGAGTTAGTGTATATGCAGTAAGCAGAAACAGGTGAAAATTAGGTTATCTGTGCCCAACTCCTTCTATTTGCTATGAACAGTGAGATATAAACTAGTTTTTAGACCCGATTAGTTTTGTTTATTTTCAGAGAGGGGCAGAGGCAGAACATGTGCTGTATCTACCATAGTTATTAAACCAAGAAACTATATAAAGTCACTAGCTCAATTGTGACATTGCAGATAAAGGCAGAAAGCCCTGCCATAACTAAATCTGAAGTGAATCCAAGAGGAAAAGCTGCAGCAGTCCTTGGTATGTTTCCGTTTTATCTCTATGAAAAAAACAAAAAACCTAAGAATTTTCTGTCCTTTCACTAACAAAAAAAAAAAGTCATTGTCTCTGCCAGTGTCAGAAATGCCAACCAATTTACAATCTGTAGTATGGTTTATAACTTTGCTCTTTTTTTGGTTTGTGGACACCCCAAAATTTTCCAATGAAGGCAGTAAGCTAGATCTTCACAGTTACTTTTTGTGAAAAGTAGTAAAAGAATTCAGTTTGTAAAAGTAGTAAAAGAATTCAGAGGTCTGTTGATCACAGAAGCTATTGTCTACAGCAATAAAATACAAAATTTATTTTTGTTTTTTACAACCGTTAAAAGTTCTTGGGTGCACATTTGCTATTTATCTTTGATTTAAAGGGGAATGACAAGTCTTTGTCCCTAGACCACCTTTGAAAACATGTAACAGCTTTTATACCCATATAGGAGCCTTTTGCATGAATTTATGCATCTCTCCTTGCTGGTGAGAAGCAGCAACTGCACAAAAAAGCCTCATTTCTCCAAAGTGGCACAGTGAGGTCCTTTCCTGAGATCGCAGCCTTACATATGCAGTAGTGGCTTGTATCCCCCTTACTGCAGAATGTAAGTAAAGACCCAGGAGACCCAACTGTGGGCTTCCAGTCCTGTTGTCAATCCAACTTGAAACTGCTTATTTCTAGAACCCAGCATTTATTTTCAAGCCAGTGCTTCACCTGTGTTCTAAGTTGCATTGTAGAGCTCTAAAAGTCAAGCCAAACACAGAACTGGAAATGCAGTGCTGTCCTTTCCACTAGTTTGAACAGGCTCATAAGCACTAGCCTTGATGCACTGATATCTTAAAACTTTTATGCCTGTTCAACCTGGATGCTAAAGAATAAAAGGATCCTCTTACTAGAGACAGGTAATGTTTTCTTTGACAAAGGTTCTCTGTCACTCATGTTTACTGGAGAATTATTAAAAAGAAATAGTTCTCAAACTATTAACAACTTCTGCCCTCTCTGCAAGCTAGTCGAGAACCTGACAAGAATCGTTCCTCAGTGCGATTTGCCGGAGCCCTGAACCCCTCTGAATGGGATTGCTGACAGCCTTGCCTTTCCTTAGGGGAGGGGTTTGTGGGAAGAGCATTTTGCTCTTAGGTTTTGCATATGTTCGCATTTTGCATAATCGTGATCAAATGTGCCTGTTCTGCCTTCTGGAGGGTTGTGAGGCTGAACGAAATATACTCTGAAGCGTTCAGGTTCTTTCCATCAGACCAAACTGCAAGGTCTACTACTGTTTCTGTGTCATCTCTCACTTCAAAGGTATCTGCCCTTTGACTTTTAAGTTGAGCGGTTATTGTTGGGGCCCCCTTGGGTTGCCTGAGGCTATTGGATGTCCAAATAGCCATAACAACAGAAATAATATTTGCTTTCTTATGGTAAACAGTTCCTGTTTGATTGTTACATTGTAACATGTAAGGCAGTTCAGGCTTGCGGGGGATGGAGAACTGTTCAAACTTTATTTCAGTTTGCATTCAGCTCCCTGGATCCTTGCATTTTTGTTTTCCAGACTTGATGGTGCTTGTAGCCGTGGGGATTCTTGCACAAAGGAAGGAAACAAATTTTCAGTTCAGATCAAATGTAATTATCCCTGAAGCTGATCTTAGGTTCCCGTGTAAGTTCCAGTGAAAGTTTGCTGACTAAACTTCTTGCTGTTGAAACAACCATTTAAACAGGAAAGGGTTATTTGTTCGGAAAGGATGTAGCAGATGGAAACCCTCATCTCTGTTCCTCTTAGAACCTGGACTCCTTTTGTGCTTCCAACACTGTGCTGTAGGCAGTTCATACTTGAGGAGAACGAACAGTTCAGACTGGTTTTTGAGTTGGAGTTCAGCTCCCCAGGCCCCTGTATTTGTGATCTCCAGGCTTGATCCCTCTATTACCATTGTACAGGAGTGAGTGTGTATTAGAGAAGCTCTGAGTAGCTTAAAATGCACCAGCACATCGGTTTAGCAACATGGGCCAGTATTGTCCTGTTATTCCACTGTTTTGTTTCACGAATCAAGTACTGATTAAAATATTAAGCCTAATTCATTGTGATTTTTCTGTTGAAATTTAAAGCCCTGCAAGAAATTACACATAGATACTTGAAAAAATGCCATTCCCTTCATGATCCTCTTTTCTAGTGGGAGCTACTTTTGTCTAGGATGTATTGCTTGTGCCTGCAGGAGTTCCATGTTTCAGGGATCCTAGACTATTAAGCCCTATTTCAGAAGAAATCACTGAATGCTTCCTTTGGTTGCTTTTGAATTTGATAAATTCATCTCTGAATGAGAGGCATTTCTTTAGGAAGTCTGCCTTGTTCTTTCTTTCACAAAGTAACTCATTGAAGCTATTTCTTTCTACCTTTTCTTTCTAGAAGAAAGGATAATGTCCTTACTTTTGAGTACTTAGAACTCATTACAGTGATTTGAAGCCATTAAATATGCAGATTAGTAGTGCTCAGTATAAGAAAGATGCAAGCAAAGTCTAGCAGCTTTGGATTTTTATAATGCAATTGTAAAGTCTTCAGAGAAAGCTTTGCTTTTCTATGTGAAAGCATAAGAAACTTCACTGTACAAAATATTTTATTAATTTGGTTTTCTAAATAATGAATTTCAGCAAACTTGACATAAGTAATCTTGTTTTCTTAAAAAATCAGACAAAGAAAAAAAGACCCTACAAAAAACAACCCAACCCCTTGCCCCTAACACGCTGTTGGTCTTCTAGAACGTCTGGTTGTGGAGTATTTCTGATTATAATAGACCTGGATAATTCATGTTGGGTTTATTCATAAGTAATAATATTTGAAATATTTAACTGGTAAACAAAACTGTACTGTGTTTGGTATCTAAGCATATTGTACTTAAGTTCTAAAGCTTAAATAATTCACATACATAAAAACTTTCTTAACTTAGTGTTAAGGTCACTCAAATTTTATGTCAATGCATCGTGATTTAACCCCAGCCAGCAACTACGACCACACAGATTCCCTGTTCCCCGCCCTCCCCCTGCAAACCTTGTGGTTTGAGATAAAGATGGGTTAATATACAATAGATAAGAATACACAAGACACAAGTCACTCTCACCACCAGGTGGATTTACACCTGACCCCCAGCCCTGGCTAACCCCCATTTATATACTGAGCGTGATGCCTATGGTATGGAATATTCCACTGACCATTCCGTTGTTCTGTGTGTGCTCCTTCTCAGCTTCTATGGGAAGCTGAAAAAAGACCTTGACTAGTACAAATATCACTTAGCATCAACTGAAACAATATGCATTATTGATATTCCTTTAATACCAAATCTGAAAACATAGCAACTACTAGAAAGAAAATTAACTCTCTCAGCTGAAACCGGGACAGCGCATTTCTTTAAAAAATAAAGGAAATTGTAAGTTAAGGAAATACATGTTTAAATTAATCTAATTTCACGTCTTAGCTCAGAAGTATCATAAAGTACTCGGATATACTGAACCTTGTCACTCCTTTGTGCATCTGTCACATTTCCTTACTTGCTCTACAAGCACAGTTTTAACTGACCTTGATCCTTGCAAGTTCCATAAAAAATGCAAAATTGTAAAAATGAGGAAATCTGAAAAAGGTAGTTTGTGGTTCGCAGGAGAAGAGCCACAGGAGGGATGTGTCCTAAAAGTCAGAGGGGAGGTTTGTATGATCCTGTTATTTGCACTAAGACGTTTTTTTTTCTCTCTTTTTTTCTTTTTTTTTCAGTAGTCTTTCTTTTACATGTAAAGCAGATCTGTTAGCCACCTTATTTCCAAGACCACCTTCTCTGTGTGGCATCAGGGTCAGCTCATGAAACAGCTTTTCATTATAGTTTGCTTCACCACCTTCTGTTTCATACTGTTGTCAGAGACAAAGTGAGTCAAATAGGTAACAAAGAGCAAACAGCTCAGTCCAAGTCAGTTATGTAGTATGCTGCTAATTGGATACTTCCATTTAGTGAATGATAATAAGATGGCAGCCTTGGAGATAGTGGTGTAGCTGAAACTAGAAGTTTGAAAAGCAAAACTTCCAGTTTTTCAGTCTTGCTGAACATGATCAAACATCTTCTGAGTATTAAAAGAGTGCGTAAATGTTGAGTTTCTTAGCCTAAAAAGAAGAAAGAAAACATTGCCTTTCATATCTACTAAAAATGTTTCTAAAAATGTTTCTAAAAATATTCAGAACTGAATAGAATACTGAAATGAAAGCTGCATATCTGCAAACATGAGCAACATCCTTGTGTCTCACTGGGTTGATTATTATATAGAGTACTTTGGAACTTGCTGGAGTGCTCTGATGTGGTTTGCCTTGGATGAGACCTAACTGTGCAAGGAGCTGGTAGTTAGGTATTGAGCTGACATGTACTGAAAGTAGTTTGGGACTTGATTCACTTGGCTATATGGTGCCATAACTTTTGGTTTCTGAACTCTGAGGAAACAAGGGAGCTCTTTTGTCCTAGCTTGTAGTTTCTCTGCATATCTGAAACCAGCTTGAGCACCTCCTGTGGAGAGGTTAGGAAATGATGGAGCTATGTAAAGGCATGTAAGGAGATAGATTAGCTATTTCCTTCCACTTTGTGGCAAACACTTACATGCTAAACATGCGTCTGGGATATTTTGTTTCTAGGAAATCATTGATATAAGTGAGAATGTTTATTTTAAAATAGGAATAAACAAAAATTGGGAATTTCTACTGGAAGACCACTTTGTTACCAACTATTCTCATGGCACGCTTTTCTCCTGTTTTTCTTAAAAGCAAAGAAACAGGCATTGCATTGAAACAGGCATGTTTGTCCAGGAACACGTGCAAGGAATAGGAGAATTGATGACTTGCACTGTTTTCTGTCTTTTAGAGAATTACTCATTTGTTTGTGTCGCCTGTCGTGCTCACCTAAGCAACAGCAATGTGTTCTCTGACCTTTGTTCTTGTAATTAAAGATGCTGCTATTAGTCAACAACTATAGTGCAATTAAGTCCACCTGTAACCTTAAAAAAGCAATTTCTATCGATAAATGTAACTTACTAGTGTGAAAATGAAGTTACCCATGTGATTTCCTTTGCTTATTTTCTTTAAATGATTAAAAAACCATCATGGTTGTGAGAGTTCTAACTGTGTAAGATTCTCCCCCTCGTAATCTGATCAGTAGGTAACACTGCTCGTTATAATATCCTGAGCTTAATTTATCTGGATGGCTTTATAATTGCTGTGCTATTTTATTCCCAATGAATATGCTGATACATCTTTGCATAAGAAATTTTGTTCACCCCACTTTTTCAACCATGTGATAAATCCTATTTTCTTCCACTGCATTTTTTATTGCTGTCAAATTATTTACTAACCAGTGCTGTTATTTCAAGATGTAGTTAATAATTAACATGAAACCAGATCATTTTATGAAAGGTTATTTTCTGATGACTTTTAAAAATCCTAGGAGATGTTGGAAATACCATTATGATTCATAAGGATTTGTTGGAAATAACAATATACTCTCAGGTGATCCGTCTCTAGTTTAAATTGCCTGCTAGGTTTAAGATAAGCCAGTGATGGTAATGTCTTGGCTCACAGGAGTCAACTCAGATTTATTAATAATATCCACTCATAAATTCAGCATAACACTGTGCCTGTAATTTCAGGTCCTAAAATAAGGTTTTGTATACAGTTGCATAGAATTAAAATGTGACCCAGTTGCCTTAATTTCCACTGAGTATTGGGATCAAGATCAAGGGCTTTATGTAGGGCAGTGTGTTTTCTTCCATTTGGATGCAGGCAACTCTCAATTCCTTGAAGAGGTTCAGACAACATTTTAACCCTTATTCGCTTGCTTGGTGCTGTCTAGGTTAAGAGGTTCTCATGGTCTCTTAGAAACATCTTCAAGACTGATGGTCTGGGGTTTTTTCTGACAAGTTCTTTCTTAGAGTTAGGTTTAAAGTATGCCAACAGAGAAATTAAGGAGCATCTCTAGTCTGGGGTTTACCTGTCAAAGAGAGGCCTAGCAAGACTGATTTGTATTGTTTTTTTCCTAGGCGATCGTCATGGCTCCCTGGTTACAGTGTTGGGGAGGTTTTGTTGAGAATGAAGGTTGGCAATTTGATTTGGAGAATGCCCAGAGCCAGAGAAAGAGTAGGATTTCTGAGGGAGGTCATTCCTTCCTGTATTGAGATACGTTGTGAGACCTCCAGATGTGATTTTGGAAGAACTTCACCTGGAACATTTACATACATATATGTGTATATATATACACATACTTTTTTATATATATATATATATATAATTTTTGAGAAATTAACATCTTTTAAAGTACAGAGAAAATTGTTAAATATTAGTTGTCTGCAGGATGAAGTAATAAGCTACTTGGACTGAAGTAAGCTGATAAGGCTTTCATTAACTCAATGCCTGAATCTTCTGAAAAGTAAATAAATTTGCAGCCCACAAAGTTAAGGGGTAATACTTAACTCCCAGCAGGAATGAAAGTGCCTTTAATCTAAACAGGCAATGTAATTTTTAGTACCTTGTGTTCAAGGGCTGCATTCCAAGCTGAGGAAGCTCTATACTAATCACAAACTCTGCCTCCCTGGCACGTTGTGGAAGCGTCTTGGGAAAACACTGGATAAGTGGGTCTCTGAGAACATTCAAGTCCTTGTCATGCTATAAATTGGGTCTCTCATGGGACCCTGATCTTTGATTTATGTGAAGATTTCTGATTTCATGGAGCAGAGTGGGCATGTTTTCTACCTTAGCTTTTTAGCAAAGCATTTACTCCCTAACCTTTTACGTTCTTCCTTCACCCTTTCAGAGTGCAGCAGAAGCTATATTTCAATACCTCTTGACTGCACCGTATTTTCAAGAAATTAATTTTTTGTATCATCTCTTGATATCCATATGCATTACTGGCTAGTCTGTATACAACTATTAGATAGGAGAAGGGGTCTTTGGCTATTGCATTAGTACCTAAAAGGGATCATATATTGAAACTTGAGATGTGTCTGGAGTTTTGTATTCGTGTTCTTTAATTGCTGATGTCAATTTAGTGTTCGGCCTTTGACAAGGGCAAGCAGTGAAGGATGTGCACCTCAGACACCTGGAGCAAAAGCCTTTAAGTTACTCTACATGCTTCTGTTTATTTCATGGAGAGGGGGCTCTGTTGGTCTTTAATTAGAAAAGCAGGCTGGTTTTTTCATGTTCATCTGCTTAACATGGCTTGGTTAATAATGTTTCTGTGACACCTTTTTTTTGACTGTTTATACTGTTGGCCGCTGTATTGTGCAGACTTGCCTGTGCATACTGGACTATAGGAAATGATGTAGCTGTTCTCTGAATATTTAGTCAAAGCTAAAATATTCATCTGACTGCACCATCTGTCTTGTGCTCTCTCCCCTCTGCACATTCTTCGGGCTCCAGCATTACTTGCACACACAGTCACGTTCTGATTGCTCTCTCTCTAATTCTGCAGTCAGAATGTTCTAAATATTCAGAATGTTATGTATATATCATGCTAGGTGGCTGTCTATTATTAGAAATCCTGAGCTTTAAGCACACTGTCATCCATTGTTCAGTAAACACAATTACATTGCCCTATCTTTCATCTGTTCTCTAATGAATCCATGCTAATTGATTAATCAGTGCTGTTGCTTCACTATGATAATCCCATATGAGGAATAGTAGTAACATAACTAGCAATTACTAACATGTTGTATGCTGAGGAAAACATAATGTAATGCACCACAAGTGGCAAACCCAGCTCAGGAGGGCCAGGCCTCGTGTCCCACAGCACAGCTCTGTCTCTGGGAGGAGAGGTGGGCACGGTGGGCCTGATTCGAGGTGCTCTTTGGTTGTGAGTGTGATCCACTGATTACTGCTAGTGAGAATATCTCAGGTGATCGTGGTTAGTGGCATGTTACAAAAAGACGTATCTGAGAAGATGAAGGCAATGTGATCAGCTGTATCTTTTTCAAAGTTTCATCTGGTATTGATTACTGCAGTTGACTTATATGGCTATGACAGTGACTTGTAAAGTGAGATAAAGAGCATTCTTGTATCATTACAGCACCTTACTGATGTGACTGTTTAATTTCCAAAGCAATGAATTGGGATTTCTGATCGAAGACAAAGTTTAATGTTGACTCTCACAGGCTGTGACCAGTGCTTAGCAGACCAATGGATGGTAACAATTTGGTTTTCCTTGCTGTTACAGAATCATCAGAACTATGGATTCCTGTTGACCAACTTAGCTTGTTTAAGGCATTGTGTTATACGCTCCATTCTTAAAGAGAATTTGCAGCAAAATATCAAATACAATCTTTAGTGAAGTCCCTTTTTTAACCCTGAAAATGGGTGTGGTTTTTAAATTTTGGAAACCATTGTTGTTCACTGCCACTGTCATTGCAAAGCAGAAGGTTTTTATTTGGTACTACAAGTACATTTGTAAAGTGGATTTTTTAAATTTTTTTTTCTGTATTGTGCATTAATGTGTGGGTTTGGGGGAATTATGTTGGGTTTTTTTAGGTGTTCAGAATTAGTGTTTTTATGTGGCGTGAATAAAATCTGAATGCTATTTTGGGGGCAAGTGGTGATGTGGCATCATACATAAGACTGTCTAGATAAGACTTAGATATTCACAAAGTAATACTTTAACGAAGAAATTATCTTGATGTAATGTATAATTGTTCCTTTTTGCATAAATAAGAAAGAAGTCGAAATGCAGATTTGGAAGTTTGCAAATCTCGTGTAAAAGGTTCTGTCAATTAAAGATCTTGGGAGGCTTAAAAAAGTGAGCCAAGCTAGGGAATGTAAGCCTGATGTTCTCTTGATCTGAGAAAATTTGGTGGATTTTCTTGTAGAAATATGAATTTCTTTCCAATTTTTGCAATTTTAATTGCCTAACAGCAATTTCCAACCAAGAGAAGGGATAAGTGAGCTTTTATAAGGCTAATGACAGTGCAGTTTTTAAATGATACATCTTGCCATGGGAATGCTTACAAATAATTTATATAGTAACTCAAATGTCCAGAGGTTGTGCACTTTCTTTGAACATTGATTTTTTTTTTTTTTTTTTTTTTTTTCTCCAAGTGAATGATACAGAAGAAATCACAAGTTTTAGCTTGGAAACACCTGCTTTTTCACTGCCTTGCATTGCTGAGAGCACTGGTAAATATTCTTTGTAAATAAAAGATCACCCATGGATTTCTTGACAGTAAATTTGGCAATAGTCCTTAAAATATAATTAAAACACTAAAAGGTAAATAAAATGTGAATATTAATATTCTAGCATAATCTCAGGATTTAGCTGCGTGACCTCTAAAACATAGGCACAAGAGTCGCGATGCTTCACGTTAGCCAGAATCTTTTAAAATGCTCTTAGCATGGATGAGCTCTAATAATCTTGCTGAGATGCAAATAATGTTTGCTCAGACACACTGACCTTCTGATACTGCTTTGTAGTGTCCATTCGGTTTGTGGTGCAGGCAGAGAGCCCGTGTATGTCTTCAAAGGACTGTGTAGACACACTCAGAAACAGTAGAGGGGTGTTTAAGTCAGTAGCGTTCTCTACCTAATTTTGCTGCTACTTTCTCCTATTAATATAGTTTTCATTAGGAAAATAACAGGTATTGGTAAACTAATCTTTATGTGATACAGGATAGACACCCTTGTCTAATGGTAGAAAGTAGAGGTTCATTTTCTAAAATTCTGTACACCCTATAGAGTCCCAATATGTTTTCTGTCATGTAAACCCCTTTAGAAGCATTCAGTAGCATATGCATGTTTGAATGTCTACCTGATCAAACTAGGCAATTAAAAACAGCGTGATAAATGGGGGAGAAGGCTAATAAACTTATCTTCTGTTTTAAAGGTGCCAGTGATAGTATTGCTGGCCAGTTACTCCATTCTTACAGTAATTATTCCAATATTGACAGCTCCTAAAAGTTGTGAACACTTACCATGTTACTTATGTTTCCAGTAGTTTTTGGTGGTTGTTGGTGTATGTGTGCGTAGGTTCTGATTTTTGTTTTTTTGGGTTTTTTTGTTCCCTTTTTTTCCCCCTCCACTACTGTAACATTTCCTTTCACTTCAAGAATTGGTTCTTGGCCAGTAGAGGTGTTAGATCCAAATATTTATCAATATGCTATCAATGTTTTTAAAAGCAGCTTTCCTACTGCTTTGAAAAAGACCTTGCTCACACCTCACCCTGGAAATTCTTAAAACGTTGGGTTTAAGTCCAGAGTTTTATGTGCAGGAAAGCTACTTCGGGAGTCTTTTTAACTGAGGCAATTTTTCCATTTTTCTTTTCCTCTGAGCCCTTCACAAAGGGAAATACTTAGGCACTCAAGCCGCACCTCTTCCTTCCCTACATGCATGCAAAACAACTGCCAAAGAAGGTGTGAACTCCAGTACTGTTACAACTGGTGGAAATTTTACTTCTTTTTTTGCTCAGTGTTAGAGAAGTTTTTCAGCTGAAGACTCTTGGAGACTGTCATGACCAAAATTATGTGTAACAATTTTGATCTCCAGGCCTAGGCCAATCATAGCTGCTCTTAAAAATAAAGAATTCACTGTTTACGTAGGACTTCAAGAAACAGAGCGTTGCTGTTTCCATGTAGAGAATACTCCGCAGCTAGATTTTCTGGATGGTTAAGACTGGAAACAAATTAGGAGTTGGTAGAGCAGGAAAGGGCTAGGGAGAATATTTTGAAGGTTGATATTGGCAGGGTCTGTTTTACACATAGAGACTGAACATTTCCAGAAGAGCTCAGTGAGATTTAAGAGGTGAGAAACTGATTGGCGTAGCTTGTGTCCCCGAGGAGCTAAGGCTTCTCTGGTTTTGGTTACTGCTGACTCCTGTGCTCCCTGGGAGCTGTGTTTGGTATTAACAATATCTTACCAATGTAGAAGGCAGGGCCTTCTGGTGCCTTCAAGGTGCCTGCTGACTTTGCACCAGTAGTAATTCCTAATTATGTCTTCTAATGTCTTCTACCCAATAATTAATTCATAGTAAATAATTCATAATTACTACTGGGTAGAAAACATTGCCTCCCATGCTTAACCCCATGAGGTGCTCTTCTCCCTAGCTCGTTGGTGTGAGAGTGCCCTGTTTACTATTGAGAATTTGCCCTCGTATTCTTTTCACAGAAGTTGTTGACCACTGAGCTTAAGCTGTATCTTTGGAAAGATATGTGTGTGCATAAGGTGTTCCTGTCCCACTTTTCACGATGATACCGAGTACTTCAGTTGAACTGCACACCTTACCCAGTTGCTCCTAATCTGCTTCAGCACAAAGTCATCTGTAGTAGTTGGACCTGCTGGGGAAGGAGGTTTCAGCTGGCTTGATTTCTGCATTGAACACCACCACAGTGTATGTAATCCACCAGTAGAGTTCAGCTGTGATGATAACCCTCAGCAGAGAGTTGTTAGTAAACCATTTGGGGGAATAATTTCTTGCTCCAGATTGAATCCCAGGAAATTGTCTATTTGTGCCCTTGGTTTAAAATATCTTTTTAAGGGCCAGGACCAGAGCTCACTACAGTATTCAAGAAATCCATTGGTAGCTGAGAGGTAGCTTTCAGGCAGCTGGTTCCTGAAACTTTCATGTAATTGCTAAAAGACATGCTGTAGTGGCTTTTCTTTGTGCTGTACTAATTAAACATGAATCCACATGCGAGTTATTAAAAATGTCTGAAGATGTAGAGCAGTTCTTATGTTGAAAAATATCTTTTACTAGTCCAGTGGAATACATTTCAATTGACAGTATTAAAAGAAGCTGTGTGATTCTTATTTTCATATTTGTTGCCTGCCTAAAAATCATCTTTAGCAAGTAATTAATTACATTTGTAGATACTGCACAATTGCATCAATTATCCATTTCAAATGCATGTAATTCTGAATAGTTGAGAGGATGATGTAGTTTAATCAGTAAGTGAAATGGAAGTATTGTAAGCTGTTTAAAAATACTTAACACGTTTATGGAGGCAGAGCGATTTAAATCAAGCAGATCGCTGGAAAAGTAAGAAATATGCAGTACCAAACGCTAATATTTTTTCCTTCAGTTTAGCAGCATTTTATTAGCTTGCTTTGCATTGGTTTCCCTTCTTGATATATTGGTGATAGTTACGCCGTGGGGATGCTAGATGGTTAGGAATTTTTTAATTCAGATAAATTAGTTGTGGTTATAAATACACTTGTTTAAGTATGACAGCTTGCACGTCTGTTGATCAACGTCGTCTCTTTTGGACAAGCTCTGTGATGTTTATGAGCACACTAAGCAACTTAATTTTCAATTATTTATTGGTTTTAAAAGGATGTTTGATACTTCATTATGCTTATGTAGACGGCAAAAAGGAAAGTTATATGTTAAAATAACAAAATTAATCTGGAAGTTTCTTGAGGCATTATTATGTATGCTTTTGCAATAGTAAATCATTCTGAAATATATTTCAGGATCAGGAAGTGGTTTGGGGTGTTACATAAAGCTGTGTGGACAGGAGGATAGTCTGGTATTAGCATCATAATGAAAGGTTAGCTAAGCAGGTGAAACAGATATTGACACCATCTTTGTTTTCATCATGGGAAGTTGGTATTTCACAATGTGTAATGTTTAACTGATTCAGAGCCTGTGATATTTAATGCTTTTTTCCAGTTACAAAATTTTTTCATCCACAAAGGTATTTTAAGAACAGGTTTCTGCTAACTGATAGTTTGTTACATATTTCACTTGTCAAGAGTGTTCCGTGTCCTTGAGATAGCCTGACCCTGTGCTTTGTAAGCAAGAAAGATAAAATAACTATTTTCTTAATGTAAGGCATTAGGGCCACAGCTTTGATTAGGCCCATTGTGGATTTAAAGCCAAACCAGGGGATCTAGATACAGATTTTGAGTTTAAAACATTTTTAAAACTTGTAGTTTGCTGCCTTCTTGTTTTTACAGTCTGGGGGTGGCAGGAGTATTGTAATGAAGGGCACTGGTTATTGTTGTAAAATGAAGTTTCTCAGCTGTTTCTGAAACACAAAAACACACCCAGCTTATGTTTTGTCCCAGCTGACCAAAGCGAGCCATGGAGAAGCCTTTCTGAGGCACAATCATGTACAACTGGCCAGAACTTGGAAAACAGATCTGTATCTAACTGTTGGGCATTACATCAAGATACTTATAACTTTGCTCAAATAGGGTTATCGTATTTTAACCTGTGCTTGGTTATATTATTACTGAATGAAAAAGAGCCTTTATGGAGTGTTCCTTGAGCTACGTGGTCTTGGAGATCATTTTCTATATGCAATGTCAGCTGTTGCATTTGTTGCTGTAACTAAAGGTAAACACCTTTACTTTGTAACACAGGCTAATTGGTTTGGGAATATTTATGAAAGTGCTGATTTTTAAAGCTAAAAATAGTGCTACGGCTTTTTAAACTCATTCTGGCTGTCAGAAATGCTCACGTGATTCTGAAAGTGTTGCTAAAAACGTTCAATTTTTAAATATGGTAATTAAAATTGTCTGTTGTGAGAGCAGTAGATGAGACATTTCCTGCATTTGTAAACTAAGCATCCCTTTCACCCCCAGGTTTCCTTGCATCTGACTGTTTGTTATGTTGGTAGGATCTGAACTCCCACTGAACCTTCTTGGAAGAGAGTTTACTGTTGGCCAAGTAGGGAGAGCGAGCTCTGCAGCCTGCCACCCTGCTCCGTGACCTTCTGCTTTAGGGTTTGGATGCCTTTCCTTTGTTTAAAAAAGCTGATGCCTTCAGGGAATACAGTACAGTAAACTGGAACTTCAGACATACATTTTCACTTTTAACTTCATCATTAAAAAAAAGTTTCAGATAAAGATACTTTCCCTTGGGTATACCAGACTGTTTCAGTCCTAATTTGAGTAGATACCACGTGTATTTCTTATTAATAGATCTTATTTATTTCCTTCAAGTTTATTGTTGGTGTTTATTTATCATTTTATACAACAGCTATACCATACACTCAGGATATCTCGTGTTGGATATTGTTTAATAAGATATTTTTTTTTCAAAGAGGATGTTTTTTTCCCGTGTAGCTTTTCTAAAAGTCCTATATCTGCAATTTTATACTACCTGCAAATTTACTTCTTATCTTAAGAATAGTATTCTGAGGCTTTCAGGGAGAGTTGAGGTGATTTAGGGCCCTTTTATGGCCCTTAGTGTCCTGTGAAAATTTTTAAAGCTGCCGTACTGGGCTAACTGGTATAGTCCACTCTTGGGTGAATGCAAACTTTTTGCTGCAGAATAACCTCAACAAAGATTTATTTTTAGCTAAAATGTGATGCAAAAGTCCACTATAACCAGAGTGTAGTTAGAAACAGAATCTGGTGTCGTTTTTTAAAAGATATGAAAATCCAGATTTTCTGGGTTGTGAAGATAGTGAGAAAACAGAGGAACGGGTCTGGTTTATAGCCTGGCTGTCAGGGCAGCCCTCTGCTCTGTGAGCTGCTCAGGGCTGCACCATTTGTTTGAAATAAAAACAGTTGTTTTGACCATTTTCAGTCAATTCTGTCTCTTCTTCTCTTTTCTAGCTAGAATCCAATAATTTCACATCTCTGTCCAAAAGTGAAGTGGCACTATTGCTTCCTCCCCCGCCCCGTGACATTTTGTGGTTTTTATGAAAGGAGCATTTTCAAAAAGTAAAGAAAAACCAGAGAATTTATCATACTCCCTAACCTCAATAAGACCCATGACTGATTCCATCATATTTGTTGTTGGGGCTAATATACGTCCATGCTGACTATTGAATTCAGAAGACTCTGCATGTTCACAGAGTATAGAATGTATATGCTCTGTCACTCTTTCTACAGTTACACATACACGCTCACCTAATTTGAGAGCTGTCACATAATGAATATGAGACTCTCAAGCATTTGGGTTACAGTTGTTTGCAGAGGGTTATTATTTAATAGGATTCCTCTCTTCTGCTTCAGTTCTGATTTGAAGAATTTGCTTTTTGCAGCATGAAAAAAATTACCTAATTCAAATTATCCCTATGTAAATAAATTAAAGATCTTCCAGTGTTCTTAGATGCATATGCTTTCTTAGCTTTTGTTTTTACCACACTATTTTGCATTTTATTCCTATTTCCTCACTGAAAACTGCAGTTCTGTCACTGTAAATCTATTACACTGTCAGCTGAATTTGAGTCAAGTTTTGGCAGTCAGTGTCATTAATTCTGCTACTATTGAAAAACTGACAATCAGTCTTTAAAATATGAACAAGAGATTGAGAATTTTTGTGTGTATTGGATCATTGTCTTCTAATAGTGACTTGTGCATTGTTGTTTTGTTATTACGAGTTGAGCAGGAGATAGTCTGTTTAAATTTTCTGTGCTTTTAATGAAATGCTGAAGTATGAAAGGAATTTGTCCATTTGTAGTGATTGTTACATGACTGGAGCTCTAATGTCATTCTCAGAGAGCTCAATTACAATTTCAGTGTTATGGTTCACGTTTCCTTGATCAGTTAAGACTTCAAATGTATCTGGCTTTGTGTTTACTGTCTTGAGCATGTGATAATCTGTGATATGTGCAAGCACTGTATGCCATCAATTCAAAACAGGCAGTGGTCTGCAGGATGGGGGCTATGGCACTGAATTTCCCTCTGCAGCCTTTCTAAAGTCCCTCAGGACACTTCTGTCCAGCTCAGGAGAGGGTAGCTTTCTTTAGGAGCTTTTACCCTTAAATATTTAAAAGAAAAAAAAAAGGCAGCAAGCTGTAATTGCGCTTATGGGCTCCAAGCTTCATCCTCTAATTCCACACAGAAGTTTTATCCTGTGGAATGATGAAAATGTGGGACTGTCAGGCACCTCACAAGGCTGGACCATAATTTTCTGTTACAGGAATGACCATGCCTTGAAACTTCAGTGACATGTTTTAAAATCTGTTCTTGAAGACCTCTACTGGAGGTCTGATACTCCTAATATCTATAATAATCTGTTACCCAGCTTCAAGACACTTTTTGCTGGTCTGGTCTTTAGCGGAAAAGAAAGCTGTTGGTTGCTATCTTCTCGTCAGAACCTCTTACTTATCTTGGAGTGTAACTATACCCTTACCAATGTCATGCTGTGTCACTAAACAAATCTAATTCCCGGTGTGAGATTAATCTTTTTGATCAAAAAATGATTCCTTGTGGTTTTAAACCTGTGAATCAGTCAACAGAAATGTGAGATGAGAATGTGTTCTGAACATCAGTTTTTGTCATTACTGTGAAATCTGTTTCGCAAGGAAGTGGCGATGGAGGACAGGTATGGACGTAACTTCACTACAGTAACAAAAAGCCCCAAAATAGAGAAATAACGTAGCATGTACAGACTTGCATAGACTGTCAGGGAGGCTTTAAATAGCAAAACAGTTCTGAGGCATGAGTAGCAAGTTCTGTGTCATGGACTGAGCAGCACTATGTTGCAGCTAGTGTCTGGAAGAAAAGAATGTCTAGTTAATTCACAACCCAAAATCTGCTTGTGGCTCGGCTATTTTCAACCTTCCAAAAAGAAGAGCCTTTGTAGCACTGTTGCTTTTAGTGGTTAGCTAAAGGAGGTTAGCTTTGTTGGGAGCATTATTGTTAAGAGCTTTGTCTGCTTCTGGCATCTGGAACCTTGCTAGCAAGATACTTTCTTTTTTCAATATGAAATCAACATATGAAGGCTGTGTGTCAGATTTCTTTTGCTAACACGCTGCTTGAGGTTGAGCTCCTGATTTTTGAGGTTAGTCTAAAATATGCTTCATATAACACGAATTGCTCCCTGACGTGTGGTTCTACTGTGAAAAGTGATGGGAAGAGATGGCACATACTCAATACATGTTTTTTACAATAGTTCTTCCGTTAGTGACAAAAGTTTGTGTTCAGTGAGCTATATTGGTCTTGCAGTTGAAGCCAAGTCTGTTGGCTTGTGCTCTGATTAACACACAAACAGAATTCCTACCAATATTACAGGTTCAAAAGCAGTGTGTGAACCCAAAGGGGATCCAGCTTGATTTATATTCCAAAGATTTGCTTGCAGGGCTGGTCATGGTTCTTTTTTAAAATGCAAAGCAACCCCCTGAAAATAAGTTCTACAAATCTTTGAGGGGCTGAAAACACCAAACCTTTAAAGCTGTCTTTCTGAGTAGAGCCATCTTTTGCAAGAAATTGGAGTTTTTAATACACGGTGTACAGCTTTTATTGAAAATTAAATTACCTATCTAGTTGGCTTTGTTCTTTGGAATTAATTTATAACATTGCTACCTTCTGCCTTGAGACAACTTGATATGGCAAGTGAATACAGTGGAAAACTGTACCACTGCAACAACACAAAAATAATTATTAACTTTAGGCTTTATCTAGTTAAGATCAAGCTCTGAATTGAATTCTTTTAGTGTGTTGACAGCTAAAGATTTATGTCTTCCAGCTATATTCCTGTTGCAGAGTTGGCAGAAGTGACCTCTCCAAAGAAGGTCTTTGTTACGAATTTTGCTCTGTTTACATTATTGCCATAAGGGTCACAATGAAGTACAGTACATTAAAGCTAATATATCACCTGCTGACAGTGGACTTATCACATTGGTACCTCTTTCCCTCTCTCAGTACGGAAAAAATGCGAACACTAGGATTCTAATGATCAGAAAAGGAAAGTTAAGTAATAGTTTTCAAGAGCTCTAGCATTAATGTCAGGTCCCTGTGTGCACTGTGGTTTTTTGTGTTGTTATATGGTTACGTGATTTTTTTTTTCTGTGAAGTTAGCATGGAAATATGTCTTTACTACTATGCTACTAAATGCTACTAACGGATAGAAAGAGCAGAAAAAATGCCATTTGGTTTATCCAGGGCCTGAGGAATCCATTGTGAGAAAGGAGGTGGCTCAGGATGGAAAGACTATGATTTGGGTTTGATAGGCAGACAAGGAAACACTAATTCTCCAAGTGGAAGCACGGTGAGACTCTGGTGTGAGGAGCAGGACTTGAGATACTCTCCTGTTTCTCAGAATGCTGTGTTATGGACGCTGCATACAGAATGGGTCTTTCAGTCCTCGCTGTCAGTGAGATGATATTATTTGCTTTCTCTTCCAAATATTCATTCAAAAATATAAATACAGCCGTTGTTCTATATGCATCTATGTGCACATAAATTCAAAATGTGCTTTGAAATCTCTCAACAGGGTGCTTCCCAGGTATCCTTTCAGGATGGGGAGATGAACCTTACTGGACCCACAGAACTTTTGTTGGCTCAGAGGGCACGGCTCCCTGTCAGGTAGGAACATCTTCTGTTAAGTGCTGACTCAAGTGTGGTTTATTAATGTGCAAGACAAGACCGACTTCTCATTCCAGCTGCACCTGTGAACCTGCATTGTGCTTATCGTCATCGTGATCTCTTCCTTCTTGTCCCTTTCACATCCTAAATTGCACTCGATTCACATACTGAAGCACATATTTGTGCATGAGAATCGTTTACCCTTGTTGATGAATGTAATTAATTTTATTGTGGTGCTTGTAGTATAAGGCTAAGGAGGAAATATGCTACCATTGTATACAAGTCAGTGGTTTTGCTTTCTACTCAGTCCTGCAGGTAGGTAGAGGAAGTTCTTAGGTAGTATATTATATATCAATAAATAATGGAGGGTTTATTGTTCCTGAAATCACAGGGAAAATTCTAAGTGGCTGAAATGAAAAAAATAAATTTGCAGGTTACATTTGTTACACCAAAATGGACAAATGAGACTGCAATACAGTGTCACAAAGTAGGTCAGTGAGATCCTCAGTGGTGGCAATAGTGGATTTGGCATGGGAAATGTTTCCATGTTGCTATTCTCCTGTCCCACCATAAGCTTAAATTTCAGTTTTGAATAGTTATTCAGGTTGTGATGAAGTCACCTTGTTGTGTAGACAAAGGAATTCATTCTTGGTCCAGTATATTGTGTTTGTTGCAGAACTGTAGTGATATCATGGCACGTTGTATAATGAAATTAAGAAATTTGTGTGACAGGTAAAATGTCAAAAATTAATTTGTTTCGATTTTGATGATAGCAAATAATCACTTGCTATAATTTTGCAGCTTAGAGTTGTTTGTCAAAACAGTATGAAATAAAAACCATAAAATAAACAGTATTAATAAACATGCCTTATTCTTAGAGCATTTATCCTTATAAACACCTGAGAAAAGACAAGTGTTAATATTCCCATTTTACCTACGTGGGGTCTGGGAAAGAGACATGAAGTTATATACCCAAAGCCTGTGGGGAAGTTTGCAAGAGGGACTCTAATGTTGGTGGTGTTCTGGGCCATGCCAGGATTTTTGTGGAAGGATCACCTTTCCTTTTAGAGCATGACAAAAATTAGTTTTTTCCATGCAAGAGAGTTAATTTCTTAGTTTTTCTTATTCTTTGAGTCATCAATTTCTTTTATGAGAGAATTTTTTGTTTTGGTAAGGTTATGCATTTCAACTCATCTGTTTGAATTTTTCCTCCCTCTTGGAGGTCTCCTTGTCACCTACTTTGTATGCCATTTTGTAGTTTTTTCTCTTGCCTGCTGGTACTGATATGTATTTTTAGAATGGTCTCATCATGAAAAGGAACTGGAGTGCTCTTCCAGCTTTCTCTGCACCTGTCAGGCCTCTAAGTTACACACTAGCTGATTAGTGTTCATCATGTAGGTATAGAACTTAGTTTAGTTGCTAATGCTTATTTTCTCTTTATGGAATGTTGCTAAAGACTTCTACAGCTTGTTTCACCTGAGGTAATTATTATGCATCACCAAATATATGCACTCATTTGTCTCTTGATCCGTTAATTTGTAATGGGGATTAATCAAGCTCTGTGCACGCTATGCTCATATTTACTGTTGTCCTTATGCTTTTACTGGAGTGTTTTAGATCATCTAAGTCCTCTTAGGAATTTTCTGAGAGCATATTATTGTTTATCAAGTTAAACAAGTCATTGCTTGCATTTGGGATTCTTCAGAAGAAGGTTCTGATATTCATTTGCTTTTAATCTTCATAATCTGATTTCAGTGGTCATTGGAAATGTTGGCAATGAGAAAGACCTCTGTGATACTTTTCAGAGGTATTCGGTTTTCTGCAATGGCAGGTCTTCTCTGGTATCTTGCAAAACAGTTGATAATAAGCCTAGATTTCTGTAGGTCTCTCAGGACTTTTTTGTTGAATCCTCCAAACTGCCTTGGCAGAGGAGTATGGAAGGAAAAGTGATAAATAATATAAATTGAGGCCCACGCAGTTAATGCCTGAGCATCAGAGTGTTGAACAGACAGGGAACAGAGGGAAAACTGGCCAGAACAAAGTATTCCCAAGAACCTTTCTATATCGGTTATAATTTTTGTGGATATAAAATGATTTGTCTTAATTTGGATTGAGACTGATGCAGTAAGGAAGGAGGGACATTGGCCCAAAAAACCCTCCAAACCCAACAACAAAATAAAAAGAAAGGAGCAGTGTTTCTTCAAATACAGAGTCCTAGTAATATACCTTGCTTGTGGTTCCTGTGTCCTGAGGAGTTTAAAAACACTGTTTTTCCCTGCAAGTGTTGAGATGGGCAGTATGAGGATTTTTTTCCTCAAAATTGTGAATTATATTCAAGTATTTGTAATATGTTCCAGTACCTTTGAACAGCGAATCTGGAAGAATTCATAATACATTATTTTGTAGAGCAAAGTTAGTTGGTATTTCTGTGAAAATACAACATAAATCAAAGAATTTAAATTTTAAGGCAATGATTTTGATTTGTGTATGGCTTTTTGCTTAAAGTGGAAAAGGTTTTTTTTTTAAACTGTTCTTACAGAAGTTTTTTCATTAGGAGTAATAGGTTTATAAAGGAAAACAATAGTCACCACAGACCATTTATCTATCTTACTGTGTCTTAATTTGATTGAATATAAGTAAAAAAGGTTTTATTAATTAAAAAAGTATTAAATGATAAAACTATTTCCACATGTAGTAAAACTAGCATCTTAATATCTAATTTGACTCTTTACACTGTTCTTTCTGCAAGAAAGTATTCTTTGTAATTCTCATTTGTGCAGGTGTCTTTCTTGTTATATTTCAGAGATGTTAGGGCCATGAAGGGCCACCAAGTCATGATACCTTAAGCCTTTGTTTAAATAAGCCATGTTAAGTGATGTTAATGAAGTTATATTTCAGCCTAATTGTGAGCTACTCATGATATGAAGAAAAAAGAAAATCACTATTGTCCCTGCTACTTTCACTAGAAAACATTCGTTTGGTAATCATTATGACCTATAGCACTTAAGCTAGTCACCTAAGAAAATTATCTGAGCCTTGTCATCAGAGCACCAGCCTGTCTGAGGTCAGTGTCCCTTCTCTAACTTCAGCCAATAATGGGTATTTCAGAGGGAAGCAGAAATAAAGACCATGATTAATATTTTATGATTGTCAAGCCTAGTCAGTTGAAGATAAAGGCTTCAGGCTTGGCTTGTTTTATATTCCTTACTCAAGTAGGAAAACTGTTCCATTTGAAGTAAATCAGTTCACTGATTTAAGCAGGTGAAATGAGTTGCATGTTGGGTAAATGAAATGAGTGGCAGCATGAAGGATTTTTAGCTCCTCTATTCAGAAGCTAATAGGAAGGAAGTTTCTTTGCCTGGATTCTCTTTCAACACTTCACTGTAAAAGCACTGGGAAAATCTTCAGTGCTATATCCATTGTGAGTCTGAAAATTTTACTTTGACTTTTTGAGAGGTGAACTTTGATGGACAAGAGATTTGCAACATTGGGTCATTGGCAGATTTTTTTAATGGAGAAAATAAGACAGGAGTAATGATGATTCTCTTGTAGATGGTGGATTTTTTATTTTGCATTTGCTAGTAAAGATGAAGTTCAGAATAAGGGAAGCCAAGCTAATGCCATCAGTGTATAAAATTTGGTATTTTCCCTTGCTTTCTTTGATGTTCTGGACTAGGGCTGAAAGATTTTTAAAGTAACAACAGCATCTTGATACTCTACAGAAGTCAGGTAGAAATTTGTCACAACCTTTAACGTTGAATCCCTTAGCACACTATACCTAGCAATACTGGTTTTGAAAACCTTGCTTTTCTTAGTGAAAATGTCTGTGTTAAGGAACAGTAAACACAAATCTGCTTGGAAGTGGATGTTTAGCTTAATAGCAGTGGATTAGTTGGAACTCAAAGGGTAATTTATGCATAGATAATTCATTACGTGTTCTCATTATGTTCTGTTTTGCTGTCTTCCCACTTCTTTCTAGCAGAGGTCAGGGTCAGTTTCTTGGTTGAAGCACTATAGATACATAATTAAAGTGTAACTGCAGCGTTTTTTCCTTCTCTGTGTTTTACTTTTTTTTTTTTTAACCTTCTGTGTCTTTCATTAGTCTAACAACACAGAAGTGGAACAACTTGATTTAAAGAAAAAAAGACACAAAAACCTGCTGCCTGCAAGTTATCTGGTTTCTCTCTAAACCTGTAGACAGTTAATCTCATGTCAACTAATTAATTTTAGTGGGGAAAAATCTGGATTACAGTAGCGTCTTTACTAGATTAATGCATTTTAGTTAGAGTTGATTACCTCTTCAAACCTGAAACTGGAAGATTGTGACGTTATTTCATAGTAAAAGTTTAAACTTTGTGGATAGTTTGTTTAGTTTTGTGCAGGATGGAGCAGCTAGAATGTGCCTGTCTCTTCTAAAGGAGAGTGAGTGGTTTCCTTTATTGTGTCTGGAAAGCTCCTTCTTGACTCTGCATGTTCAGTTGATTTCTCTTCTCCTTGTAGGGTGCTCTCCATTCCTATTTAGATATTGCTCAGATCATTTAACTGTATTCACACTGCTCAACCTCTTGAGCTCCATTTTCTTCTTCAAGGCTTTCATGACATTTTCATCAGAGCTTTGAGCATCTAGTTTAAAAGATGGAAGGAAAAATGTGGAAAAGCAGTAGAAGGTGGGTTGGACATGTGCTATCTGACAGCTTTAGTTGAGCTGGCTACTCTGGAAGCTTGTCTGGAAGAATGGGTACAAATAGTTTATCACCAGCAACAGTTCTGTTTTAATATGTGAAAGGAGTACTTGGACAGAGTCATCATCCTCTTTATTTAGATAAATCTGTGCATGCTTCCTCTTTAGAATTCCCTTTAGTAACTTGATGACACCTATAGATTTGTGCTCTCTACCAAATGCCAGCACCTGTTGTTCATGGATACTGTCCTCCCCTGGAACGGTAGCATTGGCTGGTGGGGCTGGAGGTGCAAGTGAAGAATAAGCAAGCAAGTGCAGCTCAGTAACTTCATCTCTGAGCTCTCTGCATCTGAGTGGCGTTTCCTTTGCCTTTTACTTGGCTATGGTCAATGAAGCTGCCACAAAGCATGTTCAGAATGTCAGCTGTGCTTTCCTGTTCACAAGGGAAACATTGATATCCTGCGCTAAGAGATTTTTTTCAGGTACAGCATCTTACTAATCTGTACCTTTCTTAAAATCTTATGAGGAATTCGATGATGTATTCCAAGGTTTTTGCTTCTTTATGTTGTGCCTGGGTCGAAGACTTAGATACAAGTGTTGAATAAGACTAAAATGGCAAAAAGGTTATGCCATTGGTATGATAAATACTTGATCTGTGTTTACTCAGGCAGTAGATTCTTGTGACATACACATGGTGACAAGTTTTGCCTGGTAACCCATGCAGAAAGCGGCTTTTTCCAAGGTACTGTCTTCAGTATGTTGCAAAACAATTAATCTGCTTTAGGCTGCATCTACTGCATTCTCCAAGAGAAATCCTACCAAAGTTCTCCTAGCATTTGTGACTTGGGAAGGTCAAAGCACTTCACTGAGCCAAGTCCTGCTGCAAAACCCCAAAATGTTTATTTCTGGAGAGAGGTCTCTTTTAAGCATCTATGTGCTTGAGATTGGTTCTTCAGTATTCTTGGATAGTTTGTAGAGAAGCTTTTGGCTAACAGATCTTTTCTCATGGCATAACTGACAAACTGCTAATTCTAGGTACAGTTTTCAGGAAATGGAGCATTAGTGTTCAACAGCAAGGGGGACTACCAATCTGAAGATCACACTGATTCACCACTGAATGCACAGCACTCCATTTAAATTTTGCTTTCCGTGTTACAAATGGACAGTTGTACACGCTCACTACAGAAATGAATACATCTTCTCTATCTCTGTCTTTGCTAAGCTGTACTCATCAACATTTTTAATAATATGCATGGCAAGCCTTCCTGACAAATGTGATAGACTGTAAAGAATCTGGCAAAAATCAATAAACATCAAGCAATGAAGGATTTAAATAGTAAATAACGACAGCTTCTTCAGGTTGAAAAATCAATAGTATAACGTTGAATGTGGTCTTGGATGCCACAATCAGGTCATGCTAGACAGGTGTTCTCTCTCTCTTCACTGAGACTGTGAGGCACCTTTAGTGCAGCAAGAGGAGGGGAGATGCCAGGATGCATTTGAAGAAGGTTGCATGCTGTGTCTCTAGTTGGGGTGAACCCTGCAGTTCTGATAAATTTCGCAGAGAGAAATAGTTTTTAAAAGTTCACTTTTTTTGATTGCTGTAAGAACATATCTGTACGTATTCCGTAGAAAATGGGTTACAAACTCAGCAAGGCCAATATTTTCTGAGGTAGGAGCTCTGCTCTACATTATAAGATGTACAGGGGAGATTTAAAGTAGGAGTAGACCACTACTCAATTACCAACTTTTGGAATTTATTTTTTACCTAGTTTGGGGATTTGTTTGTTTTTAAAATGTGTTGAATATTGCAGAAAATCCATAAATTATCCTCTCTGTTGTCAAAATCACAGCTATCAACAGTGAAAAGCCATTCTGCATTCTCCCACCCCTTTCCTTTCATTTTTTTAACTTGACTCTGTCAAACTGAAGATTCCCAGCATCTTCACGTCTCTTGTACCTGTGGAGTTTAGTAATTAGTAGTTTTAAAGCTCATCCTGTTTAGGATCTCATTCCCCTGTGCCCTGTTCCTGAATACTCTCTCCAGTATAGTGTAAACAGTAAGCCAGTGTGGAAAAGTACACTGCTGGAATTCAGCTGTTCTTGTGGGCAGATTAAACCTGCTGGAACATGGATAGCATGAGTGAATGACGCCAGATTTTTCTTGAGCCTCTAATCTTTGAGGTTCCTAACGTAAAAAAAGGCAAATCCCAGATATCCTGCCTTTCCTTTTTTTAACTGGTAGGTATAGTATAAAAATAATGGCCTCAAAGATCTATTAAAGTTGTTTTCAAGGCCAGTTTTCTTCTCAGATGTAACTAAGAATCATGTTTGTTTGACAATCACAGATTTTTGATTAAAAAATATGATGCTGAAGTACCTTTTATATAGAGAGAGAATATATAGAGTGTGCTTTTATTCTAGATATTTAGTGCTTTGGTACATCCATAACTTTTTAGATGTACAATGTACATGGAGGCTATTTGTTTTCACAAAGAGACCTATTTTTCTTAGTGTGTAGTTTTCATGTTAGATTTAAAAATATACTTGTATGTTTTCTTTGGCTTTGAGCCTACTTATAACTCTAAGTGAATTGATTTAATATGACAGTTAACCTGTCTGTCGTGATAGCCTTCAAAAAAATTCCTGCTCTATTTTACAGTTACTTAGGAAGACAGTTCTTCCCTGGAGTACTTCAGCAACACGGGGTTATCTGGGGACAACTGTAACTTATTTAGATTTTCCCTCTACATATGAAAGCCCATTCACTAATTTCAGTTATTTTCCATCCATAGGTTAGGGCTACTTAATTTGCTTGTACATTTTTAATCTGTAGAATTTCAAAAGACAATAAAAGTAGCCCTTTTTTTTTTTCTGTCTGTTAAGAGAATTGGAGGAAGTAGAGGATGGAACTGAAAGAAGAGTTAATTTCCTATGCATACATTTTTGAGGTTTTGGTAACCACCCTGATTAACTCTTCTGACCAATTTCACAAGAAAAAATGTTTTCTAAAAAAATTACAGGAAGATTTTGTCAGGATTTCTCTGTTTGATTCATGAAGAGAGGGGAATACAGGAAACAAAAAAAATGAGCAAATAGAAATACCTGTTGATCATGCCTGTGTTATAAATATAGTAATGTGAAAATCTGTTATGTTGGGATCAGTGGTGGTTTGTTGTTCAGGGTCTGTCCATTTCTTTTTTATGGAATATAAATTCATTCCAGTGTCAGCCTTTTTGGAAGAATAATTTACAAGAAAACCCTCCCCCAAATTCCCAACAAACAAGCAAACTGCACCCACCTCTCCAAGCTCCAAAACCAAATTATATAACCTATTTTCTGGTCTTATTCCATATTTAGCTAACCAAGTTAAGAATTACTGTATTGAGGGCAAGTTGTTCTGCTTAATCATTATGCAACTGGATAAAAGTTTGTAACACACACACAAAAATAATAACATTCCTGCATTATTAGGAAGCAATGTCAAAATTTGTCTAACATCATTTGCAGTAATTGTTCTCCTTGAGAGAGAGCTTGGGTATGCCACGTGTTTTTATGTTGTATCTGATTTGGTGTAACTCTGTGTTGCCACTTCAAGGATGGTCACAGATTCCTCCCTTACACCTGTGCACTACTTCTTGCATCAAATCAAATGATTATAAGACCATGGGTCAGTGAGATCAGTTAACTCATCCCAGGGGAAATTGGTGTACTAGGAAAAAAATCATTTTGGGTCTTGCTCTTCTTTCTCATCTTGCAAACGTGCACCCTCTAGATCTGTTGTATGGTTTTTGGAGAAAGGTCAGAAGTCTTCTTCTCAACAGCAGCCTGCACTTGAATCAGTTAGACTGAGTCTTTAACTCATAGCAGTAGTTAAAGCGGCCCTTTGGTTCAGCTTCACGTGTTCTGTAAACACTATAGGATTGGCGTGCAAGCATAGGGCTTCTTATAGCCTGCATAGAGTATTCTAGTATAAATGGAAATACCCAGTAGAAGTAATCCTTCTAATCTAGAAGTAATCTAGATCTAGAAGTAGAAGTGGCGAGAAGTAATCCACTCGCCACTAATCCTGAGTGTTGATGGTGTTCAGTACGATTTGAGGGGAGGGGGTGTTACAGAAGATGTAGACTAGCACAGAAAGTAGGCATGTGATCTGCTAGAATACAGACCTTACTCATTTTTCTTTTTTTTTTTTTCCCTTCAACATTCTAGCCAATTCACGTACCTTCCATTTCAAATTATGATCTCCCAGAATAGAGTTAAGGTCACTGTAAGGCTGGCAGTGTAAAATACTCAATAAGAAATGAAACGGCACATAGCCATGAAACAGTGAAAATCTGTCAGAGATAATACAGGGGGTTTTGATAATGGTGTTTAAGGACGGAAGCTTCCTGATAAAATGAGCTGAGTTGCACTTTTGCTTATAGTTTTTGTTCTTTGTTTGTCAGTGAGGTCGCATGCAACTGAGGGGAGAAATAAAGATATATAAATATAATTTGACTAATTTGCTTATTGACTTTATGTTCTTAAATGTGTGATCTTCATGTTTATAATGTGTCCACGTGGGGAAATTGACTGAAGCAGCTCATGTGAAGCTTAAATTAAGAACACTTAGAATATTTTTTTATTTTTATTTTAAATAATGAAGTCTCTCCTGACTTAAAAGCTTCTTCTTTAATATTCTGTTTAATTTACTTATGGATTGACTTAGGAAAATGTCTAGTACTCCATGTCTTTCCTTTTCAAAGTACACAAATCCTAACTGAAAAAAAAAATAATTAAAGAATTTGTTAGCCCTTCTACGCTTCGTCGTATTTTTATATATAAAAATATTTATGTATAACAATAGTGCTTCGAGTCTAATATTTTTCTATCATGTCTTCTATCTAATCAATCAGGAATTTGTTTTTAACGTAGAGAATCCTATGTGGACACATATGCGATGTGTTTTCCCTGTGCTCTTTTTTTTTTTTTTAGTGAAATAACAAAAACAGTGGAGATTTCTGGGGAAGGTGGACCCTTGGGAATACATGTTGTGCCCTTTTTTTCATCTTTGAGTGGAAGGTAAGCTATTTTCTGCTTTGCTCAAGAAGTATATTAATGAAAGGATTTCAGCTGTGGCTCTCTTAAAATAATTACTAGTTAACCATAAGGAAAAGAAATGCTTAAAAGAAAATGGGCACTTGCGTCTATGACACTGTCTTCCATTACCAAATTATTGACTAGTCTAATTTACATGTAAGACAATACCAACCCCTTTGTTCATGTATGTCCTTTTAATTGCTGCTGTTTTTATTCTCTGAATGGTAAACTAAACTCTTTGCGGAATTAATACTAAAGGTTGGAGGCTAGGGGGTTGGTTGTTTTTTGTGGGTTGGGTTGGTTTTGTGGATGTGAGGTTTGTTTCTTGCTCACGTGTGTAGTTTTTTGTTTGAGTTCGTTGTTGGGTTTTTTTTCTCCAATTGGATTTCTCTGCATAGGCCCTTCTTTAGTGACATAGCAGACAAGAAAAGTACAAAAATGTGCTTGCCTGGTCATGCCTTGTATTTTTAAAGCCACCTTTCAGATTGGGTTGTATAGCATTTATAAAAATGTGCACTATACCATGAACCTTTCTTTGTCACAATACAATTACTTTAATTATAAATCATTTAACATAGTCTCTTGAGATCACAAAAGCCTATTATAGCAGCATGCTCATATTGATGTACTGTAGTTAAGACTGTGTCAGCATTTTCATTACAACTGTTTTCCAAGCTATGTGACTCAGATGTTAAAAAAAAAATAAAAAAATTGTAGGCTGAAATTCGACATACAGAGGCTTACCCAGAGAGTTAATTTGACACTGGCAGCCCTGAATAAGAGATGGGAAATTGCCAGTGGCATAAATGACACTACTTTATAGTAAAATGGCTGCCTGTAACAAAAAGACAATTCTTGCAAAAGTAAAAATAGTATAATTCTTAAATGTTTCTTTATTTGCCAACTTTCATGTAGGACAGAGAGCATAGAAGTTTAAATTTAATTGTAAAAGTCTGTGCAAGTAAACGTTTTCTCAGCAAGATCTGAGTTTGTAAGTGGACCCAAATTCATTCAGAATTATTTATTTGCCAAAAGGAAAAATAGATGTCCACCTGCTGCCTGGAAAAATGTCATTTCACTGAATTTCACTGAATTTTAGAGTTGGAAGGGACCATAGAGATCATCTAGTCCAACTCTCCTGCCAAAGCAGGACCACCCAGAGCATGTCAGATCATGCTACTCAGGACGGCATCCAGGCGGGTCTTGAAAATCTCCAAAGAGGGGGACTCCACGACCTCCCTGGGCAGCCTGTTCCAGGGCTCCGTCACCCTCACTGTGAAAAAGTTCCTCCTCATATTCAAGTGGAACATCTTATGTTCCAACTTGTGCCCATTACCCCTTGTCCTCTCACTGGCAACTACTGAAAAGAGTCTGGTTCCCTCCTCCTTCAGTCCGCCCTTGAGATACTTATAGGTATTAATAAGGTCTCCCCTCAGCCTTCTCTTCTCCAGACTAAAGAGTCCCAGCTCTCTCAGCCTCTCCTCATAAGGGAGATGCTCCAGTCCTCGAATCATCTTTGTGGCCCTACGCTGGACTCTTTCCAGTAGTTCCCTATCCCTCTTGAACTGGGGAGCCCAGAACTGGACACAGTACTCCATTTGTGGCCTCACCAGCGCAGAGTAGAGGGGGAGAATGACCTCCCTCGACCTGCTGGCCACACTCTTTCCTATGCAGCCCAGGATTCCGTTGGCCCTTTTGGCTACAAGAGCACACTGTTTGCTCATTGTCATTTTATTGTCCACCAGGACCCCCAGATCCTTTTCTTCAGAGCTTGTCCCCAGCAGGTCCATGCCTAACCTGTATTGATGCTTAACATTCTTCTTTCCCAGGTGCAAGACCCTACACTTATCCCTGTTGAACCTCATGAGGTTCTTCCTTGCCCAGCTCTCCAGCCTGTCCAGATCCCGCTGGATGGCAGCACGGCCCTCTGGGGTGTCAGCCACCCCTCCCAGTTTGGTATCATCAGCAAACTTGCTGAGGATACACTCTGTCCCCTCGTCCAGGTCACTGATGAATATGTTGAACAGGACTGGACCAAGTATTGACCCCTGGGGGACACCACTAGTTACAGGCATCCAGCTTGATGCACAAGTCATCACTGTGTCAAGAAGAACGTTCGTCTTTGATGGGAACTGTAGGAGGTTGTTGCAAGCTGCCTGGTTGCCTTGAGAAAGGCACTTGTATTTGTTACCCCATGATAAAATGCAGACAATAGTTCTTTGTTACGGGCATGCCATAAAGGTTGTTAGTGTGTACACTGTGTTTCAAGATCATTAGGTAAAAAATGTGATGAAATGGCAAGCCTTTAGAATCAATGACTATTTTGACTGTAATACAGTTCTGTACTGAAATACCTCTATGTTGGATGCAGCTTTTAAAGACCTCCATGAAGAAAAAGTAGAGTTCCTTGGTCTATGTTGTGTACATGTTAATATGTCCATATTTGCAAATCTTTTGAGGATTCATCAGAGAAAAAAGTTTTTTTGACAGACAGGCTACTTGTTTAGAAGGTTGTCTTTTCATGACCCTTGTCAGAACCATACTGATGTCTTTGTAAAAGCCCTAGAGTGACTTAAATCACTTGTCCCTTTTATTTAATCAAACCTGAGACTAGTGTATAAATTTTAACTCATCATAACATGAGAAAGTACAGAAGAGCATATTTTATTTCTGTTAATGGCGATACAATTTATGGGGCACACTGGCCACGATTAACTTGGTCTGGTATTTCAATTGTAAAGTTATCTTCTAATAAGGTAGTTCTGGCTTTAGCCTGGTGCTTCTGCAGAGCAAATTTTTTTTTAAGTAGTTAAAACGTTTGATTAATTTACAAAATCTTAGTTTATACAGGAACTACAAAACAAATGGAAATAATTTTCCCCTTTTCTTTTGCACCTAGATATCATTAAAGAGGCAAATTAAAATCTAATAGTGCATTAAAATAATGCTAAAATTGAGGCTAAAATTGGGAAAAAGCAATGGAACAATGAATTTAAGCTGCCACAGCATATTTAACTCATGCCACTCATTCAGGTACTACAGCACAGACAACAAGTTTCAGACAAGTAGGCAATCCTATGGCATTACATGAATGCAGCCTCTAGACACAACCAGATTAATGAAGGTCATAGAATGGACTTAATTTGTAATTTCTTTTATTTCTCTACTTTTATTGGTTTGCACCTTAACATAATTACATTTAGTTTTTTGATTGCCACTAGTTAGATGTTTGTCATCAGTAGGGCTGCAGCCCCTCACCTCTACTGCCCCTTTGAATCCTTTAGTGAAGGGTAACACAGGATGTAAGATAATCTTTATGCGATAGATTGAATCTTTTTGTGTGTGTGTGAGTTCTTTTGAGGAAGTAATATTCAATAGGAACCAAGTTTTCACTTTAAGTACGTTGATATGACATAAATATAATTTTCAAAATCTTATTATACAGGAAATCTAAAATCAGATACATGGTGAATATGGTATCATTTGAAATAGTTAATGGAGTGCTGTGAATCTGTTGAATGTACTTAAATATATGAGGGACAGTCATGAATCTGAGAGAAAATACAAGACTTCTGGTTTGTGATTGGAGTGTTGGCATGCTGGGAATTGCACATTAATATTTTATGGAGTATAACCAATAGTCTCTAAAGGTCATCTGTCTGATGCTGATGTGTTGTGGAAATTTAGTGGGTAAAACTTGATTATAAAAGATCTTCACAAGCATGTAGTTGTCAGGTTTTTTGGACATTTTACTGGTACTATTGTATATATATACTTTGAGTTGTGGTCTGCAATACAGAGATGCTCCAGGTAGGTCAGAAATATCCTAGCACTCCCAGCAGTTAGCCATACTGGAATTTTGCACCACCCACATTTGTTCACTTAAGCATTATCAGAAGTCTCTGTGCCACCCCTCAGTTTTCAATTTGCACATAACCCAGTAGCAAATAACTTAGGTTTTGATGTTCTGCTGTTCTCTTGCCACATAAATAAATAGTATTGCTTTCATGTATCCCTTTGGAAATGGAAAAGTTTCAGAGACTTTTCAAATGTAGAAATAGTAGTTATTTTTTATCTTATTCTAGCTTATAGTCAAGTTAGAAAATTACTTTTAATCTGTTTGCATTTTTCTTTGGAGTGATGTAATAGTACTTAATGGCAGACAAATATTGCATAAGCTACATTCAAATTTTTAACTAAATCGTGTGTTTTCCTCTGTTTCTCCAAGTGTTGACCCACAGGACTTAATGCTTCCTGAAGTTCTAGCAAATAGTATAGCATTAATGTCCAGCAATTTTTCTTGGTGTTTCTTGCAGTCCACTGCCTGTTAGTAAAAGTGAGCTAGAAATCCTTTCTCTAGCTTAAGGACTTCATAATGGTCTATCTCATCTCATACACAGTAGAGATTAAATCTATTTTTAGTTGCTATAAATTCATACCCATAGAATAAAAGATAGTTTTCACTTTTTTTTTTTTTTTCTTCCCTTTTAGGATGCTGGGGCTCTTCATCCGTGGTATTGAAGAAAATAGCAGATCTAGACGTGATGGGCTCTTCCATGAAAATGAATGCATTGTGAAGATTAACCACGTGGACCTTACAGATAAAACCTTTGCACAGTAAGTGCTGGTTTAGTGATATTTGTAACTGTCCAGGATTTTATACAATGCTGTGTTTATTAAGTGATTAATGCAAAGGGATTAATATTTATTTCAGATAAAATGCCTATAAAATTGATACCTGGCAGAAACTTCGTAATTTTCTTTCTGAAACATCCAAATAAGATGAAATTTGAGAAGAGGAATCTTCTTGTAGTCTTAGTGAGCCTATTGTGCTTACCTAATTTAAATAGCTTCATTTTTTTTTAATAGTTATTTTCATTTTCTAATTCTTCTGTTATTTTTTCTATATTTTCTTTGTAATTTGTTCCTCATAAGACCTTCAGAACGAGTCAACATCGCAGCATGTTTTTTGATGTTGTTTTGCAAATGAAATAAGGTATTTCTGTGTGCTGTAGCTTTTTGAGCATTTAATTTTTTAAAAAGTACTAGTACTGTCAAACTATGATTAGTTGAACTACATGGTAAGTCTTACCTCTTATGACTTTTATTTAAAATGTGTTGACACTTAGTATCTATCTCAAATTGCTTTAAGTAACAGGTTGCTTTGATCGGCTGTGAATTAATGTGACATTGTTGCACAAAAGAATAGCCTCTCAAATTTCACAGATATTTGCTGTAGTAATTAAATAGTAATTTGTTTTTACTTTTAATCCATATGTTTAGACAGTTGAGTGATTTTTTTATAATGTAACAAAAACCTATTGAGATCTCAAGGGAGTTGAGGCTTAACTTTCTAAACAGTAAGCCAAATGTTCAAGGTTTCTACTCAAAGCAAGTAAGTAATTTCACTGTTAGGTGTAAATATATGCAAAATAGGTTTTCATAAAATCAGCATAGTTCTGTAGTAAGTATTACTTTGTTTCTGGGGCTGTGTTTTTTGCCTTCTGATAGGTTTTTGAGTTACTCTTTTCTGAATATTTGGAGGCACATATATTCTGATTCATATATCTGATATAGTACATGCCATTCTGTTCCACCCATGGAAAGTTCCTACATAAGAAACCAACTTCATCAGAACATAAGTGTTGGTATCATATTAAAATGTTTGTTGCCTCACCTGTGCAGTTTTGTAATGAAGATGTATCCTGCTCAAATGAGATTTTGCATGAATCAAAACCTCTCTTTTCAAAATTGTATGTGATCTTTTCTTTACAAATTTGTTGTCTCCTTTGTGTTCTCTTTGGAATGTAACTCGCTCTCCAGAGGTTTTAAGCCTATGAGATGAATGTGGAGTGGAGGACTCCACATATTTTTCTGTAAGGTTACTGGATTTAGGGAGAGTTAGAAATATTGTGGAAAACTTTCCAGTTTTCTATCAGGCTCCCCTTCAAAATGAGAAATGTGGGACACTTCACTTAGAATCATAGAATCATCTAGGTTGGAAGAGACCCTTGGGTCATCGAGTCCAACCATCTACCCTACTCTACAAAGTCCTCCCCTACACCATATACCAGGTTTGTGTGAAGTTTTGGGAGTTGGCAGGGATATTTACAAAGACAATTGTTAGTTTAGAGAGGCCATTCTTGCTAGACAATCTCCCTGTCTGGGAGAGTGAAAGAGAGAAGTGACTAAAAGGTGATTCAATGCAGGGCCTGATTGAGTTGGCCTGATTCACCTAATGTTACAGTAACAAGTAGTGTGGTTGCAGTGACATTGGATCCAAGGAGAAAAACTGTGGGCAGTGAGGACTGGGGGGGAATATTTTGGACAAGCTCTACCCTGGTTCTGTGACCGGTTACATTGTTCTCCCGAATTGCCTTCCAAAATAGCTATCTGCATCATCTCTCTTCCCTGGCTGTTGACCATGGCTAAAGAAAGAAGCTTTCTGGGTTGAAACTAATTTCAGTGATACACCTTCTAGTTTTCTTCTGGCATGCCATAACTGTACTAATCTGACAGTCCCAGTTACAGAAATGCACTAATTGTAATGGATGTGACAAAGTATTGTCCCAATGACTATTGACCCAGAAATAGTCATCAGATTCTCCTTGAGAGGAAAATCTGTTTGCTAGTTTCAAATTGACATTTCTTCATAACCCTTGTAAAAGCTGTTTTGACACTTAGCAGAGACTGTTACATACTGTTTCTTTCTGTTTTCAGCAGAGACTTTCTAGTATTGCTCCTGATGATTGCAGCTTCTGCAGCTGTAATAGCAGCAGCCTGCTTTCTGTATTCCCATGTTTATAATAGTTTTATATATTGAGACTGTTGGTCTGCTTTTTCATTTGCTGTTTATCTATTCAATTACATTCTGTTGTGTTGCAGAGTTTCTAGCACCTCTTTTAATTGACCCCCTTATTTCTTTAAAGTATGTGTTTGGGGTCTCAAGAAATGTAAATTTCTCCATCCATTATTTTTCTCTTTGAAGTGCAGGCAGTTATTTTGCCCCTGAAGACTGCATTTAGGCTTTCCCACAGGATGTCTTGCGTTATTTCTAGTATTTTTTGTTTGAAGGAGATCTTATATTTTCTCTTTCATATATTTAATATATTCATCTCCTGAAACTGAGTTATTAAATTACCTTGTTAACACATGGGCAACAGGCTACTTGCAAGGATGAAGGTGGGGTGTGAAAGAAATCTGCTTAAGACTTTGCATCCTTATGCTGGGAGCATGCCATGATTTCTGTGGTCAGGGTATAAGGCCTGTCCTTGAAAACCTTCACATGCTATAGGTGAGCAGATAACCTGTTATAACCCCTGCAGACACACTGGGACAATGCTGGTACAGTTCTGAAACCTAACCAGGGAGAGTGTTGCTGGAAGAATACCTGCCCACAACGTTCTCCCTGCTACCTTTGTTTTCCAAGTTTGAGGTTTCTCTTCTGGCAGTGTCTCCTGCCAATGAATGTGGTTATTCTGACTCTTGGTGCATGTACACTCAGTGTAGCCGAGATGGTTCTTTCCCACATCAGTATCCATTGGGACTGCCCCCTGACTTCAGTGTCCTCATGCTGCAAAAACCACTCTTGAAACAGCCCCTTCATTCCACTACCTACAGCTGCAAGGTGATGGTACTATGCAGCTCGGTTGATCTAGGAAAGCAGTAGGTGTTTATTGAAGATGTTAATGTTTGCAGTGGCTTCCTTTCTGTATCAGCATAAAAACCCTGTTCATTTAGAATTACTTTCAACTTTGGCTCTTGTTGCATAACCAAGAGTAAATCCAGAGCCAAGACTTCAATGAAATACTGTCTTTGCCTGACTGACAAACACGCTACCTAGGAAGGCAGGAGAAATGCAAATTGTTCTCAAAAAGATCCCATGGTTTATTTAAAAATTAGTGTGGTCATTACTTCCTTCCCCTCTTGACTTGATTCTGCTAAGCAGAAGTTCTTGATTTTTCATTTTCAAAATATGCTTCAGCTACTGCTTCTGCAGCATGGAAGAAAATCAGTTGACTTCTCCAGAAGGTGGGAGAGGAAAGCATAGAAAGAGAGGTGTCTCCCTTGTTCCTTTAGAATCCAGGGTTCATAAAAATGTCTTCATTGATCAAATCTACATGTTATTCAAAATCCAGGGAAGTCTGTATGAAAAGTTGCTTTGGCCAACTTGTCTTCAGTGCCTTGCAATGCATGGGAACCTGAACACTAAGTTGTTACCATCTTAATCTGTTTAAGGGGAGTAGTTTCACTAAATGCTCTAACACAGTTTCTGGTGTTGCAATTACCATTTCTATAAAGATATTAAGTAAAGTCCACATATCCACTTTAGCAAGAGGTTACTGCTTGAAAGATGTGAATAATACCTACTTGTTCATTTATCTATTTATGTAGAAACACACAAATAGTTGTACCTTTTGCAGTCACCAGGTTTTTTTCTGATGTCTATATATCCCATGCTGTCATCCTTTTCTGTTGCACCATTTGCAGTCACAATATGTCTTCTGAAGATGTCCATATATCCCATACCTTCATCCTTTTTTATTGATGTGGAATCAGCCAGCAGTTGCACTACAGATGATGAAGGAATCTGAGGGGCAGTTATTCTGTACTCGGGGGGGAAAAATGGGGTCTTGAGCTTGCTCATAGTAGATGCATCTACCGGAGCAATTGGTCATAAGCACTCAGTGTGCCTCTATGTCAAGGAGAAAATATGTATCAGTCAAACACTTGAAAAAAGTAGCAAGATATAGCTTCAGGGGAAGAATTGTCTAAATAGTTTATTTTGGTTATATGTTTTCATAGCAGCCTAGCATTCCTGACAGATGTGCTGTTCCTACTTGAAATGTTAGGAAATGTTGTCGTTTAGAAGTCTTATTTCATGTGTACTTTTTTAGAAAAGGGACCCTGTACATGTGAAGGTAAGGGTTTTTTTTTTTCATGTTTAGGATAAGTTTTTGTCTTATTCTATATAAACAACTCCAAACTTTGCCCAAATTTTCTAGTTTGTGATTTTTTCATACCTTTCTTTTAAAGGGCTCAGGACATCTTCCGTCAGGCAATGAAATTTCAATCCGTCATCTTGGAAGTCCTTCCTCCATATAATCGAGAACAATATGAGAAGTCTGCTATTGCTCCTCTTTGTTTTCTGGATAATGAAGAAGGAGTTCCAAAAACAAAGATTCCACCTCCTGTTCATCCAAAACCTGCTCTGAAAATGATTAATCTGTCTGGAGCAAGCAGCTTGGAGACAGGTGTACAGGCAACACTACAACAAGCTAAGAGTCCCAACCTCCCGCGTCTAGGTAGAAAGTCATCTTCTCCCTCAATGTCTCCCCTCATGGGCTTTGGCAATAAAAAAAATGCAAAGAAAATAAAAATAGACCTGAAAAAAGGTAAGTCTTTTGGAGATTATATGATTAATTCTGTATCATGTTCTCTATATGGATACCTGAACTTTAGACTAAACTAGTGACATTAAAATTACAAGCAAGTTATTTACAGTTTAGAAGTTCCAAGACTTCTAAAAGGTAAAAGAATATTTGAAAAGATAAAGAAATGTTAACAGTAATGTTCTCAACAGTCAGCTTTCTCATAAATTTTGGATGTGTGTTATCCAGACTTACTGATTTTTAAAAATCTCAGTTACTGATCTATTTGGAAGGTACTTCATTAGCAATGTGATATTAAGAGATGATTCCTGGAGAAACTGGCTCATTATGTCTTGAACACGCATACTCTTAACTGGGTAAAAAACAGGCTGAATGGCTAGGTCCAAAGAGTTGTGGTGAATGGAGTTAAGTCCAGCTGGCGGCCAGTCACAAGTGGTGTTCCCCAGGGCTCAGTATTGGGGCTAGTTATGTTTTGTATCTTTATCAAAGACCTGGACGAGTGGATTGAGTGCACCCTCAGGAAGTTTGTAGATAACACCAAATTAGGTGGGAGTATTGACCTGGCTGAGCGTAGGAAGGCTTTGCACAGGGATCTGGACAGGCTGGATTGATAGGCCGAGGCCTATGCATGGTATGAGGTTCCACAAGGCCAAGTGCCAGGTCCTGCACTTGGGTCACAACAACCCCATGCAGCACCACAGGCTTGGGGAAGAGTGGCTGGAGAGCAGCCCCACAGAAAAGGGCCTGGAGCTGTTGGTCGACAGCCAGTTGAATGTGAGCCAGCAGTGTGCCCAGGTGGTCAAGAAGACCAATAGTATCCCGGCCTGTATCAGGAATAGTGTGGCCAGCGTGACTAGGGAAGTGATTGTCCCCCTTTACTCGGCACTGGTAAGGCCTCACCTCAAATACGCCTCAAATACTGTGTCCAGTTTTGCATCCCCTGCTACCAGAAAGACGTTAAGGTTCTGGAGTACATCCAAAAAAGGGCAACAAAGCTGGTGAGGGGTCTAGAGCAGAAGACTTAGGGGGAGCATCTGAGGGAAATGGGGTTGTTTAGCCTGGAGAAAAGGAAGCTGAGGGGAGACCTTTGAGTTCTCATAACTACCCGAAAAGAGGTTGTAGGGGGGTTGGGGTCAGTCTCTTCTAGCAAGAAACAAGTGATAGGATGAGAGAGGCAGCCTCAAATTGCACCAGGAGAGGTTTAGATTGGATATTAGGAAAAATTTCTTCACCAAAAGGGTTATTAAGCATTGGAACGGGCTGCCCAGGGAAGATACTTAAAATATAAATTACATATATCTGTGTAGATGTACGGCTAAGGGGCATGGTTTAGTGGTAAGTTGGCAGTTCTAGGTTAACGGTTGGACTTGAAGGTCTTGAATGTCTCTTCCAACTTAAATGATTCTATAATTCTATGAAACCTTTTCTTTCCATCTGTATTTGTTCAGCTGTCAGCAGGCCGAATTTTGTATGTATATCTTTAATTGCTGCTCCATGCAGATGTCTGTCATTGCATGGAGTAACAGGTTTATGCACATGTAGTGAAATGTGCTCGAGCAGATCCCAATTAGCATTTATATTTTCTGTTTAATTTCTGTCTCTGATTTGGCTGAGAGTTAAATTTGATGCTAGAAGTGGCCCTTTTAAAAACTGTCTGTAACTTTATTCTTTTAACACATAATGAATGTAATCAAGCTGTCATTTCTTAATTTTTGTTATTTCTTAACTTAAATCACTCATTTTTACTTCCAAACTCTTCAGCTTTGCGTTAACAAAACCTACTTCAGAATTTTCCCTGTTTCAGATGTCAAGCTTTTGATTATGAAACAGTAATTTATATTTTAGAAATGATAGGAATGTGATACTAACACAGTATCTCTGAAAACTATCACATGGGTAGCAATCCTGCTCAATATAAAAAGATTTTTATGGACCCTGCTATTCCTGGTCATTTTAGTGGCTTATAAACAATACCTGCTAATACTGATTTTGCTCTCTAAGAATTTGTTAAAATGTTTATGTTTTAGCACTGGAGGTTGTTTAGTTCCAAGCAGCAAACAGCTTCCCAAATGGAAGCTTTGAAGTATCATTTGTCCTTTCTTAACAGCGTGTAGTCAGCAATTTTTGCATTCAAATCATGTGACTTCTCTACTTTTCACCAAATTTCAGTAAAACCTGCTAAATTATATTTATGCTCCTAAATGAACAATTCTGATTGCTCTGATTTATTTCAAAGACTGTTGGCGATACTATGAAGGCTGATACTAAAACCACCTAGAGAAAAAGTAAACACTTTAAAAGGAGAGTTCTCATTTGTTTTCTATTATTGTGGACTATCCAAAAGTATTTTCATCTGTAGCTGTTGCAGGAGGATTTGAGCACGTGTTCTGACATTGATGGAATTCTTCTCTAGACCATGCAGAAAATAGGCTCATATTTACAGATTTTTGTTTGCTTTCTTTTTTTAAGAGCTAACTTGAATGAGTGTCTGTGTTATGTTACTGACATTGTTTACTTACTCTTAGTGATTATCATTTGCTTGTTGAAATTTATTTTGGGAGCTCTTTATCTGACTTTCTAGGTCCAGAAGGACTTGGTTTCACTGTGGTTACCAGAGACTCTTCAGTACACGGTCCTGGTCCCATTTTTGTGAAGAATATTTTACCAAAAGGTGCAGCTGTGAAAGATGGTCGTTTGCAGTCAGGAGACAGAATCCTGGAGGTTAGGATAAACATCCATTGTAATTGCATTGTTGACTATTGATCGCTCATTTTGGCATAAATATTTTATTATATATACTACTGATGTATGGAATTAAAATTCTTGACCTTTGTTTTAGAAAAATATTTTTCGTGGCTTTTGTTTGTCAACAAGTATTTTACACCGCAATTTGGAAAAAGTTGCTTTTCACAAGTGTCCGTGGGATTTTTGAACAAGGCATATCTGGTAACATCTTGTTTCTTAAAGCAGATAAATATATCAATTTAGAAACAAAACATGCCTTGCCTCTTCAGCCATGTCCAAAAATCTCTGATTAATATTTAAGGCAATTTTGCTCAAATCAGTCTGTTTAAAATTTTCAGGTGTCTTGTGATTTATAATCTCTAATAGATTATTTCTACTTCTTAACCTCAAAAAGCTCTTAAGGTAAACAGTTTTAATAATACTTAGGTCTTGTTTTTATACTTGTCATCTTCAAAGTGCTTTACAAACTAATTAAGCCTCACAAACCCCCTGCAAGGTGGTTAAGTACTACAGACCTGCTTTCACAGATGGTGAAAATAAGGGGAAAAAGGTTAAGTGATTTGTGCAGGGCTGGAGGGGGAGACGGTGTGGGAGCTGTTGTTTGCTCTCAGTGACTGAATGACACCTGTGTTAGGTGAGGTGAAAATGAAAAAAGACAGTCACACTCACAGATATGACATTCTCTCTTCTTTTGTTTCTGGTAGGTGAATGGACGGGACATCACTGGCAGGACCCAGGAAGAGCTTGTAGCTATGCTGAGGAGCACAAAGCAAGGGGAAACTGTCTCTCTGATTGTGGCTCGTCAGGAGGAGGCCTTTCTACCTCGAGAGCTGGTAAACTTGTTATTTTGCCCTGAAGAGTGATATGGAAACAATTCCATGTTTTAAAACTAGCCGAAGAAATAGAAATGAACTGTTTTTGGCTGAGAGCCAGTGAAGGGTAACTCTATAAGGCTTGTGTTAGAGAAGTATTTATATTTACATTTGATTTTGATGGATATTTGATTATATCTACTTTAGATGCAATTCCATAGAATCTGATTTCTTCATCCAAAAAATGACAACATAAGCATAACTCACAGGAGAATATTGGAAATTAATTTTGTAACTGTGAGGTCAAGCATGACTGAAAATGGATCATTGTCTTTCACAAAAGCAACAAACTTTAAACCAGAAGTTTAAAGTGCTTGTAATGAGTCCTGCAGCTTATCAGTAACAAAATACTGAGGGTGGCTGCCCCCGAGAGATGCATCTTCTAAGGGAGGTGTCAAACTGTGGGAGTGGTAAAGAATAGAGTTCCATTGCACTCCTCACAGATTTTGGAAGCAAGCTTTTCCTTGGCTGCTAGATTTTGACTTGATAGGCTCTTTCATGTCCAATTTTGTTCTATCTCAAGTGCTTAATTTTCACTTTTTTTTTTTTTTTTAAACACTGGCATGAAACTGTGTTCTCCTTTTTTTCCTCACGTAGACAGAGGAGGACTCCCATCAGTGTAAAAGTGCTATCTGATACATACTTGTTTCCCCTCAAAGAAGGTCATCTCTTTGGTCACCTCTTCCTTATCTTGATTGATGGCTATACTTGACCTTTCATTAAGAAGTCCTCAGGATAAGGGAAGGACAGCATTTCCTGCTTTTGTCTCGTTTTATCTCCTTTGAAGAACACAAACCACCTTCATTTTTTTTCTTAAGGTTCCACCTTCTTGCTTTTCCTTTTGCTTTGGACTGTTAGCAGGATCTTCTAGAGAAATCCTCTATTATGTTTCCTCACCAAACATTGCTGATAGTTTTCCTCTTGTTTCCTCGTTACCAGTTGGACCTTGTTGACATATGGGTGTCTGTTGCCTGTGGCTAAGAAGTTGGAGGGGAGTTCAGGTTCTCTCATGTGAGCCTTTCCTCTTGAGCCACTGATGCCCAGTTTTTCCTGTAGTAGAGCAATGGTGAAGTGTCCTAACAAAACTATTTTTGTTTCCATTTTCCTTTTCTATTATGTAATCTTTAAGGAGTATAATGGCAGAATATTTTCAGCCTTGTAATCGGGCATTTGTTGTCAATGATTCCCAAAGCACCACAGTCATTGTAATGCTCTGTTAAGTAAGCCCTGAGCCGTAGAGTCAGTGCTTCTGTGGATTGGAGGGAAATTTCTGAGTCTGTAAGTACTAAATTAACGATGATATTTAGGATTTCTTTTCTTTCACCAGCTCTTCTGAATAAGTGCTTACTTTTTTGTAAAGGCTACCCATCAATAGTTTTTTCTTGCTGTTTTTTTAAGTTATATAAGTTACTTGAAAAATGTACTTTAAAAGAAAGCATATATTCTTCTTTTCTCTCTCCCAATAATATTCCCCCAATATTATACATTATTTTGTGTTGTCATAGTACAAATTCTTTTGGAAATCACTGTAACAATGTATGGTTATAAAAGACTGGAGAATCTATAAGCTATTTATAATTTTTCCCTGCCACAATTGCCTGCTATTAAATTCTAGCCCCTACAGCAAGGATTAACTGCCTTTCAAAAGGTGACTTACTTATGACTGGAATGATTGAAATCCAGAAAGTAGCCACATTTATCCTGCTGGCTTGACCTTTGCTTAGATTGGTTTCTCTGCGAAAGAATGATGCACAAGTGATGGCCCTCACTGTAGTAATGATACGTGAATTCTAATACTGTTCAGTGTTTCTTCTTGTCCCAATCAAGTACAATAGAATACAAATGTGAGTTACTGAAATACCTTAGACAATTTGATGGAACCAGCCCTTCTAAATTAAAAAGCCTTTCAGGAACATCTGTTTGGTAGCTCACGGCAAAACTGTGGCTTACCGTCCCACTAAGCTACCAGATGTTGCTGCTAACATCACGCTTGTTAGAATTCATGAGATGACTGAGAATAGTCTCAGCAAAGATTAAAAAAAAATGAATTAAAATTGGGTTAGCTTTTTTGTTTGTTTTTAGCTTTAGCCATGATATTACATTGGACTAATCCTCTGCTACCTCGAAAGTTACAGTGCTGTTTTGATCAAAAAGAAAAAAAAAAAAGCCAGTACTTTACATGTTTGTTTTTGTAAGGAAAGGCAGTGGATAATCCAATATTTTTCAAGGACAGCTGTAACTGAATGGTATGACTATGTAACATGCATGCAGAGTTTACCTAAATACTTGGGAGTTTTGTTAATGTCTGGCAATAATAGGGTAATTACTTTATATCAGTGTTGTTCTTGATTTGAGCAGTTCTCCAAGGACTGTAATCTGGGAAGCTGTTTTCTTTGGATTCCCTTTTACCTGTTGAAAGGGAAAGGAGAAGGACTGCATAGCAAATGTCCCCACTCCTCACAGCTTCCTGGGGCAAAGATGCCTCTGGAAGTTGGACCCACTAGAGACACAAATCCACTTTTGTGCATGTGGCTCCGCTGGAGCTGGGTTCCTACATTGATTTCTGGAGAGAATTGGATAGATGCATGCACACAAAGCAAATAATGTAGCAAGGTAACAGCGAGTGGGGTTTGGTTGCCTTTGTGTGTAATAGCATAATTTGACTTTACCTTGTAACAAAACGGCAGTTTGAAGAAAGCTTGGTCTCACAAATATTTTCTCTTCATTAAGCTAGATGGGAGCAGAGTTTGGGGGTTTTGTTCCTGTGTTCTATGCTGATGAATTACTAGCAAGTAGAAAAATATATTCAGGGTAACAAACCTTTACCACACCAGTCAAGAGAGAGATCTAATACAGGTGAGGATGAATCGGCATTGCAAACAGGCAGTATTAAATCATAGGGAATTGGGGCTTCAGTTACACTAGCCCATGCAACATCTGAGAGTTGTACAGTTACATTGTTTGCACATAATGAGGGAATAAAATAGTAAACCTGATCTTTGTAGTGTCATTACAGCTTTAAAAAAAGAAGAGGAGGATCTAATAAGATTTTTTTTATTGAAGCAGATCAGTGAAGTTGAATTTGTACCAACCACAGGCTGTCCTCCTTATTATCCAGTTAGCCAAATGTTCCCAGTAATTCATGCCAGCTGTTGACAATGTAGCAGCTGAATTAGGAGACGATTCCAAAACTCAGGGGAAGATCTCGATTTACTTAATTACTTCAGTCTACAGAGTGGCCTGTGATTAGTGCATTCTTTAAGGTGCATTTGGGTTTTAACTGTGTAACACTGATTGTTTTCTAAAGGATGGTGAATATTATGCAAAGAAACTGGCTTAACTCAACAGGTTTGGATTTTCCGGTTCGTATCAAAGTAAATGGAGTACATATCAAACTGTGGCTATCGTTCTGTTGTGTTTTGAAAATACAGTCTTTTGATCATGTGTATTTGTTGCATTTTGTTTTTTCTACAAGGAGATTGTGTGATCTGAAGGTTCCATTTCTTTTAATAGCGATACAAAGATCACTTACTACCCCTTCTCTTTCTTTATCCCTCCATTGGAATAACAAGCAAAACTATTTGAATGAGAACAACTCTGGTGTAACCCATTCTGTGCCATGACCCTATGCAAGGCTTTATTCTTGTTATTTTTCATGAGCCTTCAGGATAGTGGATATGACGCACATAAGCAATGTGCCAGTTCTGCAATTGCCAGAAATAATATAGCACCAAAAATATTTCAATATGTTTTTCTTTAAGTTGCAGCAGATACATAGTGTAAGTTTTGCATATACTTTTTTTTGTTTGTTTTAAATCTAGCTTTGACTTACTTTCAACTGTATTTCTATGGTTTCAACAGTATTTCTGTGGTTTTGATCCCTGAAGAATGGAGGAGCAAAGGGAATAAACCAGCATTTTTGCAACAAAAGCTAAAAGAACAACATTGTATATAATGTACTGGTTGATCTTTAACCCTGAGTCTTTTTTTACACATGTACTATACCAGGATAGAAGGAAGCAGAATGAGTGGCAATTTCAATTAAGCTTTTTTTCTGCTTACCATGTGATTAACTTCTATGTTTCAGTCTTTCCCTAGTTGATTCTTTCCACTACCTTGAACTTTTGTGCCTGAAGGAGAGCTTGTTTGCCTGAAGTGTTGTCCTTTTTGTCTTTAATATTTAAAGCTTAATTTCTATTACTTCCTTTTAATTGTTTCTTGCCTTTTTATGTGCAGAAAATAATAGATGAAATTTCAACCTAGACTTAACCATTTTTGCATCTGTTTCTGTAGGTCAAACTGGTGATTCTAGTGCTCAATTAACCAGAAATAGTCAAATAATTTCAGTCAGAAAGTGATTCCAGCAAGTACCAATTCTCTATTGTGTTATCTCTATTCAAAGGAAGAAGAATCTGACAGGAAAAAAATAAGTCAATATACATATATTGGATTTAAGAACATACACAAAATTCAGTTCTTGAATGGTCTGGCATAATGAAGAGAAGGCTATTGTGAATACACTTGGCACCTTTCATCTTGAATAACTTTATAACCCATGCAGATTTTTTAAAGTCTTGTTTTTTTTCTCCAGGAACATTTGAAGGCAAATGTTTAATTTTGGGCTTGTAGATTCTCTTTATCTAGAATAGTTAAGAAATGAGTGTAGGTTGTCTCTGTATCTTTTTAGAGTGAAAACATTGTGTAGTGCAGCCCCTCAAAGGTTCTCAGCTTTCATTATGCATTTCAGAAAATGGTTACTAGTTCATTATAGCTTAGATTACTGTAAACTATGCACTGAGGTTTGTTGATTAGTTACTGTGCTTGCTATGAAAGTCAGTAAGAGATCACTGTTTAGACGGAATGTGGCAGTCTTTTCTACCACAGTGTGGCAAAATGTATCCCTTTACTTAGCCCGGGTTTTTTGTGGGATTCCCTAATATACCAAAGGGGAATAAATTGCTTGAATAATTCATGTGTCTTTAAAAAGCGGTTGGGTTTTTTTATTTAAACTAGATCCAGCAATTATGCAATGTCAGAATGAGCTCTCATATGCTGTGAAGTGCCAATATAGGTACCAACATAGCATATATGTTTACTGTGCTTTTCCGTGTTACAATGGTGTTCAGCATTTTCGAGACAGCAGAGACCTTATTGCATTTGGTCTACTATTGCTTTCTCTGTCAAGCCTGTCAAAATGCTATGAACCAGCAATGGTTTGTCTTTCAGACACTCTTCCTACTTTCCAGCAAATATGAATAACCTTAAAACGGTGGTCTGAAAGCTCTGGTCATAGCAGTCATTGCCTGAGGTGCTCTCCCTGATGGTAAAGAAAAAGTTAGAGTGGAGACAAGCAAGAAGAGAAAAGCATAGTGTTACTTTTACCATGAGTTTTTTTATTTGCTCACAGGTTTATTGCCCAAAACTCCTCTAAGTTCAGAAACCCTACCTCAGAGTATTGGGAAATGAAAACTGTTTATTTGATAATATCAGTCTCAGTTCTGGTGTTGTCCAAAATTGTTTGGCAGCCCACTTTCAGAAGTATGTATGCATCAGAATAGAGGCATATAAAATCTGAGTCTTATCAGAAATTGAGTCTACATACATTTTAGATGCGTTTATCCAGATTTACAGTATTTGCATTTAATAAAACCAAGTTATTTGGGCAATTCTTAAATCTTACTGGGAACTGCAGTGCCTTGCCATTTACAAGAGTCACCAGGTTTATTCCCTGTACCATATGAAAATTTAAAAAAATTTCTCTGCCTTAGAATCCAAAAGTTTATCTAGGCTGACTTAATGTAAAATGTGGTGCTTTAAGTAGATGTAAGAGAATTAGACACTGCTTATTGCTTTCTTTACTATCCCTTTAAAACAGTAACCAGTAAATTGAGTAGAGAGTTAGATTTGAACATCACAATGTTGTGACCTGTTTGCCTGGAATATATTCTGAAAGTGTACAGTAACAGCAATCCTAAATTCACCCTGAAAATACCATGCAGTCTTCCATCTTCATGAGTAATAAAACGTTAGGATCCAAGTGGCAAGATAAAATAACTGCATAAGGTTCCAGCTCAGTAGGGTGCTTAAGCATATGGCTAACCCTATACATGGGATGAAAATGGGGTGTTTTCACCATGGGGTGTGCCTTGATTGAGGATCTAACTAGTTAATTTTTCTCTCTCTGTTTCTTACAGTTATGTAACTTAAAAGGTTAAGCGAGACTGCATTTTTAAAAGTTGAAGAGCAATGCCACACTGAATTACAAAACTCTTTTGCAAGGACAAGTCATTTCCTTGGGTAAAACTTGCTGTGGGATCTTGAATAGGCATGTCAAGCAAACTGGAGAATCTCCATTTTGAAGCGTCCTGTGAATTCAAATAGTAAACTGTGAAATGCAATGTATCTGCCTTGGATGAAGAGCTGAATCTAGTTTTGTCAGTTTTCAAAGCTATAATTCCAGAGAGTCTACATAATTCAAACCAGGAACGTTTTATCTAATATGACACAAATTTGTAGTGTAGCATGTTAATGTAAAAAGTATCCAAGTACAGTGTAATGTATCTCTATGGATTTGCTATCAGCTTTTTTTGTCTTAGCAGGGTATGCCATTAGTGACCATTTAGTTTTTATTGCAGTACAGAATGCTGATGATTTTAAAGAAACCTATATGAAAGCACTTGTCAGAATTGCTGAAGATGAATACATGCAGCATTGACTTCAGTTATTTACTGGATTGTGACAAGATTACAGCAGTGCGTTACCTTCAAGTATTATTTTCAAGAGCATTACTGTATACCTGTTGCAAAATAGCATAGATTTTACAGTGAGTGAATGAGCTGTCAGCAAAATATTTCTTAATTGTGGCTAAGCTCTTGGAAAGAGCATAGAGAACAGTGCAAATAAGGAGGTATCTTCTTTTCAAGCTTTTCTGCCAGTAGTAGTTATATGGTGCCACAATTTAAATGCTGCTCTTTAACTTTTACAGTTTTTTTTTTTTCAGAAAATAATTGCAAAAGCATGTAAATGTCTTATTTCCTTCATAAGCCTTTGAAAATAACCCTCTTGGGTCTCTTGCTTTTTGCTCTCGGCTCTGAATGGCACTCCAGGGAGTTGGCATCTCTTATCAGAAATGAGCAGCCAGGCAAGGGGCAGCCAGCATATTGAGAGACCATAATAGTGTGTTGGTCAAGGGCACCAGACAGGTACTGAAAGGTCTCTTGTTGTGTTAAACAAATGCTATTTCCTTCCTGCCTTAAGTGGGAGCTAATTTTTTTTTTGTAAGCTTCTCTTTTGGCAAAAGAACAATAGGGATAAATAAGGCAACCTTTCCAGTGAGAGATATGCATTAGATTATCATAAATCCACAGATCAGAAGTGCCGTGGTCAATGAGAACAGGCATTGTAAGATTAAATAAAAGGACTAATTGAAAGCGGTGTCCCATGGTAGACAGAGGATTGACACAATATTGAGTAGATACAACCATGGACTAAGTAGAAAGTGGAAGAATACAATGCACGCTACTTTTTTTCAAAGGTTATGATTCTGTTTGTACTGGCGACTGAGCAGGTTTTGTGCGCCATAAGAATAATAGAAGGCTAAAAGTATATTCTATCTATTCTTTAAAATACTGAGAATTTGTTGGTGAGGCTTAATTATATACCAGTAAAAATATTAGGTTGTTTTAAGAATCCTTTGTTATAGCATTTTAATTAAGAAATCACAGACCTGAGGTAATAGATGTGCTTCTAAAAATTAAATAAAATAATTGGCAGAACATCAATTAATCAAATGTGTCCTGAGACTCTTAGATAAAGGTTTTCGATCTGTTTTGCTGAATGTTATTTAGTACATATTATTAGGGCTTTCTGCGCTCAAATCTAGCAAACTCGGTATTCTCTCACCTTAATGTATACTCTTCTGAACTTTTCTGTCTGGTTTGTGGTGCTTCAGTAAATGTCAGAATTGAGTTTACTAAGTTTCCATGGAGGTATCTCAGTAGATTAAAACATTCCTGTCCTGATTTCTCTTGTGAGGGATGGTACCTGTTTGGGTGTTTGCTCAGCTGAGTCTGGACAGCAAGCGGAAAGATTGGCTCTTAGACTTCCTCTGACTGTTGCACTCGGGTCCAGAAGAAACCACCTGGAGAAAGTAGGTGGTGTCTTCCCCAAGCAGTTGAGATTGCTCAGGAACTATCTAGAGTGCTGGATGGTGCAACCATGAAGGTGCTTTGCAACAGGAGCTGAGGCTGTTAGACTCCTATAAATAATGGGGAACAAACATCAGCAGGTTGCAGAGGGGACTGGGAAGAGGGATGTGTGTATCTAGAGGGGACCTTTTAGAGATTCTTGCAGCTGAGGATGCTGTTGAAAGCTAATGACAAAGTTTT